>QNQO01002073.1:0-162738 GCA_003290165.1 Berberis thunbergii | reverse complement strand
GTCTTCGTCTTCGAACCCAGTACTCTATCTCGTTCTTGAGACTTTGATAGTCCTAGGTAATGTTGCTTTGATCCTTGTGATGGACCACAATAGTTTGCTTTTATCACGCCTAGAAGAATCGTTTTCATCTTTGGGGGCCACTTGATGTCCTCCTAGTTTTTCAATGGCGGAGAGGATTTTTGGACAAGATGGAGTTGAGTGGAGCCAACTTGCGCCAACGTAGTTGGTGACCTTGTCGTACTGGGTCTTATTGTTGTTCCTCTTCCTGTTTGACTTGTCCTCCTCTTCGCGTTTTTTCCCTCTCCCCTATCCCAGGCCCTGGGGATCTGCTTGCCTTATTTTGGCCTCCTTTCTTGCCGGCCAGCATCTCCTCCAGAGTGATGTATTTTTGTGCACTTTTCAGCAGTCCGCCATATCCGTTGGAGGTTCCAGAGTGATGAAATTGTAGAACTAAACCTTCTCGGATGCTAGAAGTGAAGGCGGTTACCAATGTGTCATCGTTGTAGTTGTCGATCAGGGTCAGCTCGTCATTGGAACAGGTGACATAATCTCTGAGGGTCTCGCCATGCTTCTGTTTGATCCTCAACATGTAGTAAGGCTCTTTTCTGATTTGATGGCTCTTAACGAATCTTGTGATAAACGCCTTCGTCAAGACCTGAAATGAATCGATAGATCTCGACAAGAGAGACTGTGGAACCAGATAATCGCAACATTCTTCAGGCTAGTGGGAAGCGTTCAACACAGGATAACCTCTGAACTTTCTTTGAGAGCCATCACGTGATGGTAATGGCGCAAATGGTCTGACAGATCTGATGTTCCATCATAGAACTCAATTTTTAGCGGGATGAACTTTTTTGGAAATAGGGCGCTCATGATGTCCTTCTAGAATAGTACAAGACATTCAGATTGGTTGCCCCTAGTGGAGCATGTTTCTAACTGTCGTACGGTCTATTTTCGGGGCGTTGTTCCTGTAATCTTCATCGTCCCTTAGGCTCTCCTGCTGGCCGGTTCTTTGACCCTCTCTAGGAGGTTTTGACTTTCCTGAACGCATTCTCCAGTGTCCTTTTTGGTGCAAAATTTCCCCGAATTTTCGTCATTTTTGTGTCGCTACTGTCGATCCTAAGTGAATCTCACTACCACCAGCGCTAGATGATCTTATGCAGCAGGATCTGGTCTATGTGGGATCAACCGTGGCTGTCTTAGCGGCTAGGCTGTGCGGCTGCTCTTCCCCCGCAGTTGGATCGATTTGATCATGTGGGGGGCTTATTTGGCCGGAGAGTTGTCTGATTCGGTATTATTGAGTGCTCGATATCTGGCGTTGGTGACCATTTCTCGTTGCTCTGCTTATCTTAGAAAAAAAATTGTATGTTCACTCCAGGGAAAACTTATTGTCGTTTTCATGGACGATGTTAAACTAATGTGCTCAGATCTGTCCTCGCTGATCTCGATGATACTGAACCTGCAAAAATGAACAACAGTTAAACTAGAAACCACTGTTGTGGTGGCCCAAGTTACTTCGATGCTTAAATAAGATATCAATGTAAATAAGAGTGAAGACTGTATGTAAATTACAGTACATATGCGTACCTTTCTTCCTCTTTTCACCGACTCTTATAGTGAGTGTTCTCTCATCAACTGTCTCTCATCAACTCATCAAATAAGAGTGAAGACTGTCTCTTTTCATCTTGGGAAAAAATTCTAAATGGCGAGGAAACGAGCGAGGAGAGGGAGGTGGCAGGCTCGTTTCTTCCCCGTTTCCTCGCTTTCTGGCCTCACTCTTTCATCTTATAATAATAACTGAAAGATGTGGCACCGAAAAGAAATAGTACGTTATGCCTCAACAAATGTGCATATGAATAGCAATGAGTCCAGTCAGTACTATGTTCACGTTGGCCTGTTGGCTCCTGCTTGAAATAGCTAATACGCATGTGCATGGATTGACTCAGACACTGATTACCTACTTTTTCTGTGTTGCTTCCATGTTGCATGAATCAAGACTTGGCTTTGTTGTGGTTTGGAGGAAAGAAACAGAGAAGTAAACTAACAAAGTGATATTTGATTGGCAAGCAAATTAAAATGTGTCTTCATGACAGATTCCTATAATTTGTGGTAGTGGAAACCCTACGTTGCATGGATTGAGGGGGCTCCTGCGCGGGCCTCTCAGCCACGGTTCAGATAGAAGAGAGAGGTTTTTGGCGGGAATTTTTTTTTAAATAAAATTTAAATTTCATATGATCTGAACTGTTGGATTCTGATCCAACAGCGTCCCTCAATCCATGCAACGTAGGGTTTCCACTACCACAAATTATACGAATCTGTCATTCTGATGAATTCTTTTTTACTTTTCATCATACCTTGTGTGTATGATTGCATAGTTAATTACTTAATTAGTATATCGAATGATTATAGCTAGTTGTACTCTGCTTAATATATTTTATTATGCCCCTAGCCAGGACAGAGCTATATATTTGTGGGATAGGGCAAGTGCCCCACCCCAAATTTTCAAGCTCCATTTGTTTAGTGGGAAATTCAGCAAATGCTCATGAAAAATCAAACAGTTTTCAGTGGGTTTGTGGAAATATTTTATAAACATTAGGGGTGATGGGGCACTATTTTACTATTTTTGCTTTCGTTTGGGCTTTGGTGCTCTAGGAGTAAATTATAATAAAGAAAAAGGAAAAACGAGAGCCAAATAATTACATGTGATTGGGATACTATTAGTTTGATATTATACTGATCATGTTATTTATTTACTTATTTTGGCTGGTAATTGATGTTAAGTTTATTATAATCAAGAGCTTTGCTACAGAGCGAGGGAGGGAGCGAGGGACGGGTGGTAACCACCCATCCGCCTCGAGATAAGTGCATCGAATTTGTGATGTGCGATGGTGCTTATCTCGAGACGGATGGGTGGTTACCACCCCATCCCTCGCTCCCTCCCTCGTTCCCTCCCTCGACCCCTAGAATTTTTCTATAATCAATAGATATAAAGTAATGTTTACATTAAGAAGTAAATAAATAAGTAAACATGACCAATACCCACCTATTTTCATAAAAAATCATTTAGTTGAATATAAATTTTTAAAAGGCAGCGTCTTTTTAACACCACAATTTCAACTTTCTCAAACCACCAAGTCAAAAAAAAAAAATATCTGCTGACCCACACCCCCACCCTTCTTCTTCCAACATTTTCTTCTTATCTGATCTTCTTCTTCAGACATATTTTTCTTCTCTACATCTTCTCCTCTCATTTCTCTTCACTTCTCTTTTCCTTCCCCATTCTAGAGCACCCCCAAAGTACCCCTCACATATCTTCTCCATTCCCTTAAAGTACCTTTATTGAAGACGAAGTCGAAGAAGAAGAAGAGTTGGAGCTTTTAGAAGATTCAACCCAGTCTGATCAAGATCTTGACCTCGATTCTGCCGACCCCCTTCTTCCTCTTTTTCTTCTTCTCCTCCTTCTTCTTCTTCTTCTTCTTCTTCTTCTCTTTCTTCTATTTTCCTCTCATTTTTTTGTTTTTTCCTTACCCTTGCGACGGACTCTACCAGTGGAAGAAGAAAGAGTGGGAGAAGAAGAGAGAGTGTGATGAAGATGACTGTTGTGGTATTGTGGGAGAAGAAGAGATAGTGGGATGATGATGGATAAGCGATGATTAGATAACTGGGAAGCCATTGCAATGGCCACTATCGCAGCCCCATCTCCTGTATCTCTCGCCATCATCGGTCATTTCTCACCACCGTCGGTCGTCTCTAACCATTTTCGATCATCTCTCACTCGCAGTCGATCGCCCCTCTTCCATGTTGTTGCTGTTGTGGGAGGAGAGAAAAATTTAGGTTTTGCCTTTTATGGATAGTGTGAATAGAAAGGGAGTGGTGTGGAAAGAAAAAATTAGATGGGTAGTATAGGACAGTGGAATCTGTAGTGTTAAATAATCGCTGGCTTTTTAAAATACAACTTCTGTCATTGAAAATACGCTAATTTACTTTAATCGTAAACATGGAAAAAATGTTCACTTTTCATTTTTTTTGTAATATCTTTTTTAATAGTGCCAAACCACAGAAATTTCTGGATCCGCCCCTAGCATATTTTCAAGTTCTTGAATTTCAATAGAAAGCACACAAAGCATAGGCATTTGGCAATTGATAAATCCATCTTATTATGTTGATCACTAAGTGAACATACATGGTCAAAGGTGTGATGGCTCAGTGGTTGAGCAGTGACGGATGGTATCACTAGATCACAGGGTCGATGTAATTGTTATAAAATCATTATTATACTGTAAAAATAAAAATAATTGACTAAAATTCACTCACTATACATGCACTAATGGTTTGCCCCTCAACAATATGATCATGTGAATTAAGTAACTAACAAACTCAAACATCACCCTACATTTTGGGAATTAAGGCTATGCTTGATACACGCTAAAATAATACATTTTGCATATTTGCATTGCATTGTTTTGCAATACATTACTAAAGAAAATCAAAGGCAATTCGAAAAAGTGATTGTGATGATGATGATTGCAAATGTGGACGATGGTGGTGGTCGTTATAGTGGTTTGGTGAATATAATGGTGGGGTGATAGTAGCATGTGATAATCATGGTGGTAATGGATGGCTGTGGTGGCTATGGTGGTCGCAACAGTGATAGTACTGAAGGTGGTGGTTGTGGTGATTATGCTATTGTAGTTGTGGTGGTGGTGGCGATAATAGTTATGGTTACAGTAGTGAATTTGGTGGTGCTTGTAGTTAATAACGTATAGTAGTACATCGTGGCGGTGGTGGTAATTAATGATGAAGGTGGTTATGTTATGGTGGTTGAGGTGGTAGTAGTAGCTATAGCGGTTGCAGTAGTGGCAATGGTAGTGGTTGTGGTGGTGATGGTTGGGGTGTTTTTAAGGCGTTGGGAGTAGAATTCAAGTAAGAGGAGGCGTTGGGAGTTTTGCAAAGTAATGCAGAAGATTTTGTCCTGCAAAGTTTTGCAGAATTTTATAACTAGAAAATGTAGAGGCCATGAATTCAAATTCCAATAGTTTTTTTTATGAAAAGTCAACCAAGCACCCAAGTTTATGTAACTGCTGTAAACTTTTGAATATACATTCTTTTACCATATACCAAGCAGAGCCTAAGTGATGTGCATGGATTAGTGAAAGGAACTCTTTAATTTTAGTCTACCAATTGTAGCCCAGTTGGTCGGACATCCACTCTCATTGTGAGAGGTCGCAGGTTCGAGACTCACCAGTTAGGATTTTGTGAGTTTTCACCTGATTATTAGAAGCACATGTGCTCTGTTGTTGATAAGCCTTCGAGTATTGAATGTAGCTGTTTAGATGGACTGGACCGGAGCGAAAACAAGTTTCCATGTGAGATGGAGGCGATGAGAATATTAAATGATAACAATATTGTAGCCTTCGGGCCTGGTTTGTTTAGCCCTATAGGTCAATCATGTAGCCTTCGAGCATGAATTAATAAATAAAAAGGGTCAACGACCCAATTTATTTATTAAAAAATTCTTTAATTTTATTTAAAAAAATTCATTTTCCTCTTTACTATATATAAAAATATTACTCAACTCCGTTATTATGTTTCTTATCTTCGTGTTGTCCTCCTTCAAACTAGGCAAACTTTTTTTTTAAGAAAAATCTTAAGTGCACTGGTGGTGTGCTCCTTTTTTTTATTTTTATTTTTTTTATCATAGTAGTAGTGCTCTTTTTTTTTTTTATCATGGTGGTGTACCAGGCACCGCAGTAGTGCTCTTTTTTATTTTTATCATGGTGCACACCAATTACTAAATCCAAAGCCACATTTGAGCCCTTCCGAGGGAAAAAAAAAGAAGAATAATAACAAAATAAAATAACCATAATAATAATGTCTTAGAAAGTTGTTCAGTGGAGGAGTTGTGTTTTTTTAATGTGCATCACACTACTAATTTACATAATTCATTTTCTCAGTGTATTTATTTATTTATTTTTATCACTTTCATGTTCATCTTCACTTATTAGAAATTAGATACCTAAGTCAATGTCAATGTCATTATAATAATAATAATAATAATAATAATAATAATAATATAATAATAATAATAATTATAATAATAATAATTATTATTATTATTAATGATCCAATTTGGATGCGAGACATGGACCAAATCTATAAGTTTTGCATTGTACATTTCTAAGTTTAGAGTTGAGTCACAATTGGATGATAATAAATAGGGGTGGGCAAACAGGTTGAGGATCCGCAGGTTTAAACCGAACCAGACCTTTTTTTTCTCTAAACGGTCCAGATTTTAATTTTGTGTTTTAGATACGGTTCGGGTCCGTTATAAAACGGTCCGGTCCCAGTTCCTATTTTTAAAAAAGAAACGGTCCTGGTTAGACCCGTTTCAAATTCCATTTACTAAAAAACCCTAAATATGGATTGGAAGACTAAAGACTCTGTAAGTTTTGCATTGTCCATTTCTAAGTTTAGAGTTGAGCGACAACTGGATGGTAATAAACCCAATTACATTATATGTTATGCACGTGGATGGTAATGAATCGTTCTTATTGTTGCGGTTTTTTAGGATTTACTATTCAACGACTGACTAATTCTTGTCTGACTTTTTATTTTTATTTTTATATTTCCCTTAAATTAGGTTTTCCATTACGTATAAATAGGGTATTGTATTTAATACCACAAAATTAAGGGAATTAATAAAGTTAATAATAAGGTGAAGACATGGGAAAGCAAATACTAGGTTTTCTCGTTGTCTTCATTGTCCTTCTCACCACTGTGCAGCTATTTGAGGCCGAAGCGGGAGGCCAATTTTTGGCCCTTTCCCCCGCCAAAAGAAGATGTGCGAGTCAGTGTGCAGCAACATGCGGAAAAGGAGGGGCTACTTACTGTACAGCAACTTGCGTCAGTAAATGTACAAAAGTGAAATAGGGACTTTACGAGTCTGGAATTCTGGGAGATTATGTTGATGACTTGTGCACCACTTAGCATTAATTAATGTTCTCTCTCTTTGTGTAAGTTGAATCAAAGCAGTGGAGTTATTAATAAAAGCATCGTGAGTAGGCGTACCAAAGAAATGCCCCTTTAAAGGGTTAAACTATTTTTTATGAGTCCGTATTATTCCAATCACCTGCTCCGTGGAGAGGGACGGGATTATATGATCCTTACAAATTTAAATAAGAAAACTATTATGTCCCTCAAAATAATTTATAAGTATTTTACCAAATAATCCGGAAACCATTTTAATTAAGAAACCTAACTACCCAAAACAGTTCATCGTCTTCATCATTTAAGCCCCCCTTTCTTTGGTAGAGAAAAATAAATAAATAGATTTTAATGGATTATGAGGATTTTAAGTTTCATGGATTTTACAAGATTTCAAATTATTTTAATGGATTTTACAAACTTCACATGGATTCTAATGAATCTTAAATGATTGGATTTTGTGAATTTTATAAAAGATTTTCGTAGATAGATTCTTATGAATATGTTATTAGTAATAGAAAGTCATGAAAGAACATCACCTACATTATTGTCTATGCCAACACAAATCATAAAACATCTCTCAAAACATCAATTAAACAACCGGTTGTATGCTACACATTTTTTTACTTTAAAGTAAAAAATAAAATTTAAACACAATGAAGATGGTCCGAAAGTAATACAAATAACTATCTTCCTTTTTCTAATCAGAAAATTACCATTTTCATTGCTCATCGTTGACTTTCGACACTCACAACATCGTTTTTTTTAAAGCTATAGTTGTCATTCATTCATTAGCCTTCTATCATTGTTGATTTTGAGTTTGACAAACTTCTTCATCTTCTTCTTCCAATGGTGATGAAGGCTCGTCGTCTTCTTCAATTAGAAATTTATCAAAACGACACTCTTTAAGAAGAAAATTGTGCAAGGCTACACAAGATAGCACAAACTCCGCTTGTGTTTTATATCGAAATGGAGGCACAAACTTAAAAATTATAAATTGCTATTTAAATATACAAAATATCCTCTCAATTACATTTTTCAAGGATGCACGACGAAGATTGAACAACTCAGTTGGATTTTCAGGGTGGTGACTATGACCGGCAAAATCTTATAGATGATATCGAACACCTCGAAATGGAGTTAAAAATTGCGATGATTGGCTAAAAATGGAAATTTTAGTAGGTAACAAAGGGTGCCAAAACCATTCCTGATGTCCCCTAGTTCGGACGATCTCACAAGTGGAACTTATCAAGAAATTTCTATCATTATTTGGTATCCAAATTTTAACATCCTTCTCACCCATGTCTCCTTGCAGTCTTCTACTGTAAAACTCTTGGGTTCTTCTTTTCAACCCAGGACCCAAAGATCTGAAGTTTTCTTTATGCATTTGCCTTAAGGAAGGCCATTTATTTTTTGTCCAAATCCAACCAATCCGATGGAAAAATTCACTTTCAATCAAGTGCTCATTAAAAAAAATAACGTTTCTGTTGTTGATCTTCTAGGTCGTGTGATCCTCACTAAATTCCTTGAATTCCATCAATTCTTTTAGAAAAGGGAAGGCCCCTGCCTTAATTTCTTGGACCCTAATAGAAACGTGTGTCTTCAAATATTTCTTTCTCATAAACATGGACCATAGGGATTTTGTATTCAATAAGCATCATAGAGCCTCAATGCGAAAAGCTCTTACAAGACAATTCAAGCTACGAACGCTTAAACCACCCTCATTCGTTGGAAAAATGAGTCTATCCCAAGTCACCCATTTCCTTTTATGTCTTCCTTCATGGTCTCCCCAAGAAAAATTTGCAATTAATTTATGTGTAACATTCAAGACTTTTTTTTTTTTTTTTTATAAATAAAACCTCTAGTGGGGAGGGACCTTTATTAATTGAATAAAAACCTTATAAACCTGTCGGGGGTACATGACGACTTTGCCCGAGTAAAAAGAAAACTATTGGACATACATCAAAGATAAACCAAAAATCAAGGTCCTATTTACGTCTATTTCTCGTAGCTCTATTCCCAACTCCTCGAGTGTTCCAAAACATAATATTATCAATCATTGTTAGTTTGGGCAATAGAGTCACACAGCCTCGTTTAACGACGCATGCTCGGGGAGACCGTCATCCTGACTTTTGTACTTCTCCTCTTATTCATCACTCCTTCTGACGTAGCCCCTAAATCCAAATCACTGCTCACTGCTGTTGGACCAACCTCAGATTCTGAGTCGACTTCTTCAGTATCATCACTAGCACTTTTGATTGTATTGATATTCAATTTCTTTTGTCAAAGCCGCCTAGTTTCTTTGAACAATGATATAGCCTTGTTCAATGTGTCTCTTATTATTTTGTAATCCGGAGAATTTTTGATAGCGTGTTTTTCAAAATAGCTCTTGGCCCTGACCAAAGTCTGAATATCATTATCCAAAGGTCCTTGCACTAGCTGTCCCTGCATAGTGTCCCCTAGCTCTGTGCTAGGATCCACAACTTGTCCCTGTTTCAATAAGCTGCCTGATTCTATCATACTTGACATACGCACCTCCGCGCTTGCTGCCATAACTTCCCCTGGTTCTGTGCTAGGAGCTATCGCATCCACTGTTGTTCTAGGATCAAACGCAACCACTGTTGTGCAAGGAACAACCCCTTCACTGTTGTTCTGTGGTCCACATCCACTACTATGCTAGGAGCCAATACTCCCCTGATCTAGGAGCCACATCCACTACTGGTGACCCTGCTGTTCTAAGAGCCAACATGTCACGCCCTGATTTTCGAAGGAAACGAAAATCCCAAAAAGCCACGTAGGATTATCCGTTTCCCCCAAAACTCGGGACGTGAGAATTCAATAATAACAGAAACAAATAGCAGCATGAACTAAACATCTGAAACAAATAAAAATCTAACCCGGGGAAGACTGGCATGGCTAGCTCACTAGCGAAACTCCAGTAATGCAGCTCAAAATCTCTAGACCTGAAAGACTACTCGGCTACATTCCAAAAGGAATGTACCCAAGAAGCAAAAGCTCACTCGGGTCAGCAATAAAGCTGGTGTGAGAAATCTTCATCCCAAAAATCAATAATCCACACGTGATAACATCAAAATAAACAATAAACAATAAATAACCACACCAGGTAGTTCCTCCATGAGGCAAAGGTGTTATCATCCTAATAAATAAACATGAATTATTTATTACTAATAAATAAAGTTTATGAGTTATCAATCCTCATAAATGCAACAACAATACAATTCACTCATATTAGACTATTATTGAAATATTAAACAAAACACCATTTTTCTACCCTTAGGAAGACATGTAGTTCTCATTCAATGGTTGAATGAGCATTTAGTTTCTTCCTTTAAGGTAATCATGCACATACACAAAAATAAATCTCGCTACTTTTCCACAATCGCACTCTCCTCCTGTGCCGAACACACCTCACCCAAGTGTGCCTCCCTTGCCTTCGAAACCATTCGGAGCGTACATGTTCCAAGTGGGGTGCCACCTCGAGGAACATGTTATCTCACCCGAAGGTCGATCACTGGCAAGTACACTGATATGCAAGCAAGTCTGTATACCCAATAATATCACAAGTATACAAGCAAGTCTGTATACAAAAATTTCTTTTCTTTTCACATTTTTTTTTTCGGAGTTGTGGAAAAGAGCATAAAAATAAATAAATCCTCAAAACTTTTTTATGGTGACGCTTTGTCAACCATAAATAAATCAATCATAGTATCCACCATTCTTTTGGGGAAAAGTAATGTTTGACACATTGTCAATTCACACATCTCATCTCTTTGCATCATACGAAAAACAATATGTACACCAATTCGCATAACAATACAAATACTCAAACTAAAACAAGTGCTCAGTTAAATTCCAGTCAATATCTATTACTAGGAAATTTTCTTTTAATCATACATAAAACTAATACAGACAAGACACTATCCCTTAAGCTACCACTTTTAACAAGTTGCAAAGAATGACAGGGCGTGACAACAAAGCTGTCTTACAGCAATTTGCTTTCTAATTCATTATGAAAATCTTGGTTAAATCAGTTTATCTAACGCCACAAGCCATAATCTTCAACAATGTTAAGATTATAAATGCGCATGTACACTACCCCGCTCAACCTTTTTGTTTAAGTGTTTCCTGTTTCTATCATGAGGTACATTAGTCTACGCCACAATTGGAGCACCAATTCAATTTACAAATTTCATTGTGTAGCTAAGCTTATAGGACACATAAACAATAACATAGGCTGCATACTTTTGTTACATAGACATATGCCCAACAGGAAGTCAGTTATGCAAACAATAGTGGCATGATATGATCATAAATATTAAGTCACTATCACCTCAAGATTTCTGTAACATTTTAGATAAACTAAAAAGCATCCTATTTTGACTATATATGAGGAACCAATCCTCCAACTCTACAAGCAACATAAAAAAAAACACAAAACAATAGACTGTCTATTAGCTCAACTTTCAAAAACCCAAACCTACACAAAACCCGAACTAACCCTCCATGTGGAACAACAACAGGGCAAGCTTTGCGATCGAAGAACAAAAGGGGCGAGATGAGACAGAAGAAAGAACTTACAATTTCATACATAATTAACACTCCCAACATTCTCCATTTCATAAAATATATATATATATAAAAGGAGTATGAAGAAAACTCACGTGCTATTTCAAAATACCCAATCTAACAATAACCAAAATCAATACGGAGATTTAAAAAGAAAGGGGATGAAAATAAACTCACCTTTAATCCAAGAATCAAAACTCAATCAACGCGCGTTAACCATCTAGTAACCTCGCCTTTGCTGCCTTTTGATTTCCCAACTTTGATCCACTGCTCTTTGTATATAAAGGAAACCCCAGTTGACCCGATTTGCAGTCTTCCTCAACACGGGTACAGAGTATGTAGCCTATATAAAATTTTCGATTGAATTTTCTCTAAGAGAGTGAAGCTACTCCCTGCTGTTGCAGCAGTATTAACCTTCTGACAACCACAAGTCTTGCTACTACAAATCCTGGAGAACTTCAACTACCATACATATTTCCTTACTGCTCATCCTCGTATCCACAATTGCTACCCAACAATCCAAGGCAAACACGAAAACAACAAATGCATCCAACAATAAGCCGTGGAGAAAATACTCACAAGGTAAAACAACGCCGTAGCGTCCCAGCGAGCAAGCTCGAATCCTTTAGAGAATGATTGCAAATCCGAAAAATGACCTATCACCATGTTCTTCTCCTTCTGTTTTATCAAAGGCAGTTTCATTTCGCTTGAAATCTCCATCTTCAAAGTGAAATTTCGATCCCACGACTTCAGAAAACCTAATCCCGTCCTCCTCCTCTTCTCTCAATTCAAACCCTCGAAATCAAAACAACCCCGGATCTGCTGACAACGAAACGAAAAAAAAGAAGAAGAACCAATCGATAACAATAAATCTGCTTCAGAACTCAAAACAGACTCTTTCGAGCTTAACAATTTTTTTTTTTTTTTCAGAATCAGATTGAGATGAATAGCTAAACCCTAGAAATTCAGAATTGAAAATTCGATCTGAATCTCTCTAGTTGTGAAATCGATAACATTAGAAGAGAGAAGCTTCAACGAAATTGACCGAAAGAACGCCATCTTCACTCACGCACCACCCGCAGCCAACCAGAGATCTAGCTTCACACCCTGTTCTTCTTCACTTTCGTTTGTCACGAATCAGCAGTACCAAATAGTTGTTGTGCGGGAATCCTCTCACAGAACCATCGAGTCAACACCTCGCCTCCCACCTGTTCCACCTTCATCTCTCCATCAGCCTGCTCCTCCCTCTCTCTCTCTCGTTGCCTGCTCCTTTGGTGAAGAAACAAAACAGGAAGGGAAAAAGGAGAAGGAAGGAAAAGAAAAGGAAGAAGAAAAAAAAGAAAAAAAAAGGGTTTTGTTTCTTTTATATGGTGGGTGGCTATTCGCCCCCACCGAACTTTCGAATGCACCCACCCTATTTCACAAAATAAAAACCCTACTTGTTAGTTTAATAAAAGCCCACAACCAAGCCCAAATACAATTGGGTAACAACCCATCAACATTAGGGTTTACAAAATAAAATCTTTTATATTTATTTAATTAGGCGGGTATTACACAACACGTCCCCTGTTCTATCAATAACATGATCAAGAAATGATCCCTTAGCACCAGGCCGTGCATCCCTTGCAGTCACGCGCCCATCATCGAAACTTCCGGACGATGTTTCGACCTCCTTCAATTCCGCTGGCAGCAGTCCTACATTAGACGGTGTCCCAATCCTAGTCGAATCCTCCTCAGACTCAGCTTGTAATGCTTTTTTAATCTCAGAATCGATGTACCCAGCATCTTTACAATCAGATATAAACTTGGAAACTTTCCTTTCCATGAAAATCATAATATCAAGTCCATTGCCAACCGAAATAGCTTCCAAAACCGTGCCATCACCGTTTCACTCAGATTTTAATTCTAGCTTAGCACCTTTTGCTAAATCCAAATTAGAAATGTCCAAGTTATCACCTTTGGCACCGATATGATTCCTTTTCTGCAGCACCTTGCTATTTAAATTACCTACCTTATTCTTCTCAAAATTTAAATTAGACAGGCCATTAACTTCCTGTGTATCCTCTATGTTTACCTTGGCCAAAATCAATTCAGACCCAGATTTAGAAACTGCTTTGAGTTCATCGATTGGCTTGCTAGGATGCTTTAAACTGTCTGTTTCTAAACTGATCACATCGATCTCAACTTCCAGATTTAATTTCTTGTTTCCCACACTTTCTACCTTAGTCGGCCTATTGCTTAATTCTATATCTTGCTCCAAATCAGCTAACACAACAAAAACATTCGATTGTACCATGTCCTCACCTACAGAAAATTATTTTTCCACCTTTTTTGTATTCACTAGCACACCCTGGCTGGAAATCTCGGCCCCTCTATAGTCCTTTGCTCCACTCACACCCGCTTTCTCGTCTTTATTCACAACCTCTTTCAGAACTGGGCAGTAAACCTGCTTCATCTCTACGCTCTTTCGGTGCTTACCGTGTTCTTTAAACACAAAATACTAATTTTTCTAGCCCCCTTCACTATGCTTAGTGTTATCCGATGTCGGTAATTCTTGGCGATTGACTTTTTTTCCCCGCCGCGTCTCCTACAAGCTTCATAAGTATGCCCAATCATGGACAATTTTCACAATATTTGAAACCCGGGTAAGCAATTTTCTGTCAAAAGCCCTTACCCCCGGAAAACTCAAGCCAAATACGATTAGGAAGTTCGCTCGCTAGCTTCATCTCCACACACAACTTGGCTGCGTTCAATCTAGTAAAGCCTAGCGTGCTATCATCAATCCGCAGAAAAGTACCAATTGAATCCCCTACCTCCTTCAAATATAAAGGATGAAAAAATTGTATCGGTAGGTTTGATAGATCTACCCACAATGGGGCTAAAATAAAATATTCTCTTAGGCTAAAACCCTGATGCCATCGAAAAACTTTGAATCGAACACACCTAATCATATACGAATCCCGTGACAAAGCTTTTTTAACCTTCACTTCCACTTGAAATCTAACAAGAACATGCCTCGGATCTAGCAATCCCATTGTAAAGTCCCCCAATGACTCCCCAAGTTCGACGAATCATTTCTCTAATAGCTTCTAAAGACGAACGATAACTAGAAAACTTAAGAACAATGACTGAAAATTCAGCATACCTTTCACATCTTTTCGCTTCCGAAATATTCATGGACAAAGCCGGGCATCCCTCTTTTCGAAAATGATTCCCCTTCATTGGCTCCTTGTCAATAATGACATTCTTCATGACCCCCAACGCTTGAAGGAAGGTTCTTGACGACATAGCAACCTCGGGTTGTGCGCCTCCTTGTCCAGCCATGAGGTTTTCCTCCATAACGGCTGGAGGAGCCGCCATGGAAAACCTAGGAAATCCTGAACTTGGGTGGTTAAGATTAGAGCAAACCAAGATCTAAAGGCTTAGAATAATCTAGCCTCTCAAGACCTTCACTGGCACACATGTTGCTGTAATAGTATAAATTGGCATTGAAAGGAGTTCATGTCCAATAAGGATCATTCTTCCCCCTGAGGAAAGTAATATATCCTTCCATCCCTGAATTCTCTGCTGTATCATATTTACCAAGTATCAAAATAAATAATTCTGCATTTACCTTGATAAATGGGCAACCCAAGGTACATAAATGGGGAAGGCTTGAAGCAAAAATCGGTCCATTGTTTAACGAGTACTATTATTTCCACCCGCACTTTCTCATCCATCATAAAAGAGCTTTTACCAATATTAATTTTCTCCTCAGAAGCCAAACAATATTTCCTCAAGAAATTCATACAACCAGCCATCGATTGCTTCATACCATTCAAAAATATTAAAGAGTCATCAACATATAATAAATGTGTAATTGGGGAACAAATCTTGGGAGTGTGATAAAAACCCATTTCTCCCCTGTGAAAAGATCTTTTGAGACCCCTGCTTAGCACTTCTGTTGCAATAACTAAAAGTAGGGGTGGGCAAACGGGTCGAGGATCCGCGGTTTCAAATCGAACCGAACCGTTTAGAGCAAAACGGTCCGGATTTTAATGATGTATTTTTAGATACGGTTCGGATCGGTCCGGATCCGTTATAAAACGGTCCGGTCCCGGTTCTTATTTTTAAAAAAGAAACGGTCCGGGTTGGACCCGTTTCGGACCGTTTCAAATCAATTTAACAAAAACGAACGATTTAACCTAAATCAACACTTTACTCTTTCGCACCCGCAGCCGCAGAGGAGGAGAAGTGAGCACCCGCAGGTCGCCTCCCCCTCCGCAGGCCACAGTCGATGTCGCCTCTTCCCCTTCAGTCGAACTCGCTTCTTCCCCTTCAGTCGAACTCGCCTCTTTGCCCCTTTAGTCAAACCAGAAGAAACCACAGAGAGTGATGACGACCTCTTCGCCCCTTCAGTCAAACAAGAAGAAACCACCTTTTTGTGAAATAGAAGAGATCGATAAGCATGGGGACCAGATTGATGTTTAGAGAAGCAGAGATGGTGATAGACGAGGGCCTTGGGTACCCCAAAGCCTATGCAAAGCTGTGTAGAGATCCCCATCTCAACCGCTACATCCATGTCTTTCCTTTCACTTTCATTCCTTACGCTTTACGCCATCAAGAGGTATGTTACTATCTTCGTGTTGCACCCTTTCGGTGAGTTTAGCAATCTGTGCATGAAATTGTAGATTTGGGCATCTCTAATTTTGCTTAAATTTTGGGTTCTTGATGGGGTTTGTGTGAAATTCGATAAAATTAAAGCAAATATAAAAGATAGTGATTTGCACGATAGTTTGATTTCTTTAAGGTTAATTTTGCTTAAACTTTTTTCTTTCTTTCCCTTCACTGATTTGAGCTATCAATACATTGAAATTTTAGGTTTGGGTATCTCTAATTTCACTTCAGTTTGGGTTTTTTATGCCAAATTTATCATTGGATCTGCACGAAATTTGATAGTTTCAAACATAATTAGACATTTGCATGACAGTTTTCTTTTCAAGAGTGAAATTCTGGATGTTTGTATTCTTTGTGCATGTGTTATTGTCAAACGAGTACCAAACGGAGACAATTGAAATTGAAATTCTGGATTTTTATGTCAATTGAAATTCTGGATGTTTATATTTTTTGCGAACCGTTTGGAACCGTAGGAACCGGACCGTTCCAAACGGTTCGAGTTAGGTTCGGTTCCAACTTTCAAAATGAGGGGATCCGGACCGGACCGGATCCGTTAATTTTAAACGGTTCGAGTTAGGTTCCTCCAAATTTGGAACCGATCCGGACCGTGCCCACCCCTAACTAAAAGGAGTGGAGAAATGAGATCTCTTTGCCTAAGACCCCGAGAGGAATGAAACTAATCATAATAGCTACCTTGAAGCAGTACCAAAAAACCACAATGAGCAATGCAATTAGAGACGAGATGCCATATTCTACTGCCAAAACCAAAACTACGAAACACAACTAGGAGATAGCCCCATTCAATTTTATCGTGTGCCTTTTCCATGTCTAACTTGATAATGACATTAGTACTAGTAACCTTATTCCCAATACATCTCATTAATTCTTGCACCAGCCCTATATTCTCATAAATAAGTCCTCCTTTAACAAAGGCCCCATCTCCATAGAAATAATTTTTTGAAGAAAATTTGGCAACCTTTCACTTAGGATTTTGCTAAAAAAAACCTTGTAAACCACGTTACATAGACTGATCGGTCTAAATTCAGAAAAATGTGAAGGCTCCTCTACTTTAGGAATCAGAGGTAAAAAAATTAGCATTAAAAGAACCTGGCAAAGCATGACATTAGAAAAACTCCTTTGCTGCCAGCCACTTGTCATGATCAATGATCTGCCAACAAGTTTTAAAGAACCCCGCATTGAATCCATCTGGACCAGATGCACTATCCTGCATAATACTAAAAACCGCGATTCTGACCTCCTCCATACTCGACAGCTGCATAATCAAATAAAAGTCATCAGACTCAATCAATTTAGGGATGCATTCCATAAGGTCCTAATCCTCTATGTAGCCTTCAGATGTCAACAAAAGCTGAAAGAAATTATTTGCCACCTGAATGATGCTTTTCTGATATGTTAAGACATTTCCTTTTGTATCACTGATTTTTGAAATCGCCCGACTTTTCTGTTTAGCTTTAACAAAAGCAAAAAATATTTTGTGCAAGCATCCCCTTCCTTGAACTTCTTTTCTCCAGACTTTTGCTTCCAATAGATTTCTTCTCGCACCGATGCCAATTTAAGTTCTGTCTGACATCTATTCAGATTAGCACTATCATTAATGTCTCGTCCCTGAATCAAACTGAACTCCAATTGTAGGATTTCATCCTCCAATTTCCTGATCTAACTGAAAATATTGCCAAAGGTCTCATTGTTCCAAATTTTGAGTGCACGCCTTATATGTTTTAATTTTAGGGCCAACGGTAAAGTCCCTACTCTTCCTCAATTCGTGTTCCAATTTTTATCTACAAATCATGATGGTAGACCGCATTCTTTGGAATCTATAAGGAGACATACCTCTCGGGGTGATTGGCAAAGAAACTAGTAAAGGAGGATGATATGTGCATGTCCTATGTAAATGCTCAACCTGGGGTGTTGCATGTTCGCTACTTAATCAAATTCGCTAAAAATCTATCAAGTCTAGACCAGGTTCTATTATCACCTTGTTGATTATTGCACTATGTAAATTTTAGACCAACAAAACCAATATCGGTGAGTCCCTAGGCAGAAATATAATCCGAAAAATCTAACATGGAAGACTATATTGAGGGCCGTCCACCCATATTTTCACTCCCTTCGACTATCACATTGAAATCCCTTCCAATGATCTAATGTTCAGTCATTCTCATTGAAATGTTCTCCATTTCTTCCCATAAACTCCTTCTTTCCTATACTACATACTTAGCATATACAAAGGAAATATAGAAAACTCTACCTGAAAATAATATTGACACCTTACAGTGCGTCATTTGTTCTGAGCATTTCAATATGTCAAGACTTATATCATTGTCCTAAAAAAGACAAATTTTCCCGTCAAAATCCTCATTTGAAGCAAACAAAAGAAGACGTACCTTACCAACTTCTCAAGCATTCCAACACATGATATTATAATCTATCATCACTAACTGTTGGAGTTGACATATTCCTCGTCATTCTGTGCTCCTTTAGAGTTTTTCTTTTTCTTTTTCTGCTTCACCTCCTCAGATTAGTAACTTGTTTCCATCACAGACTTAGAATTAGTATTAGCATCGGAATCATTATCCGTGTGCAAATCATTTTCAGGACAACCATGCAATTGTTGATTATCATCCATAAACGCATTTTCCTGTTCAATTTCTTTATCAAAGGACACCTTCTTGCCATAACATGTTGCATCCAATATCACCTTAGTTGCTGTTGAGTCAGGACGATGATGTACATAGCTTTTTTTTTTTTTTTTTTTTTTATTATTATTATTTTTTTTAAATTGGGTTGTTGACCCTTTTTATTTATTTATGAATCTATGCCCGAAGGCTACATGACTGACCCTATAGGGTTAACTAAAACAAACTCTCACAAGAGAGAGGATTCACCAATACAAGCCTAGACAATAAACAAACTCAGCCTTTGTACCTTTTGTTTGATTTCTTAGTTCTATTGGATTTTCGGGGACAAAGGCTAAAATCTTTGGTGTTGGTGTTAGAGAACATCTTTGCAGCCGATTCTGTAATCACATCATCATCATTAGAGAGGCTTGGCTCATGCTCTTCTTCAGGAACCTGATAATTTTCCTGTCTCAATCTATTGCATGTGCGGTTCTTATCCTCTTCCCATACATCTTTTAACCAAATCTAGACTGCCTTCACTTCTTCTTTGCCACGTTTTGCAATAGCTTCTTCTATTGTAGAAGGAACTTCATTTCCCTTTTTGTATTCATTTATCATCATTAACGTATATTCAATCTCAGGAAGAGTGAGGATACCTTTCTCTTCATTAAGTTATGCTACGGTGAGTTGTTTCACACTGTGGTGCCCAAATTTCTCACCATCATTGACATCCTAGGAGCTGTTGTCTTCCTTTCACTACACCAAAAATGGTCATTAGCAACGGTTCTAAACCGTGGGGGTAACCCATTGGCACGGCTTAGAACTGTGGGCTGTAGGGGCGTCGCTAAATCCTCAGTCACGGCTAAAAATCGTGGCAAAATATATGTTAGTCACGGTTTTAAACCGTGGCCAGGAATAGCCACGGCTTGAAACCGTGGCAAGTCATAGCCACGGTTATAAACCGTTGCAAAGCTTTTAGCCACGGCTCTGAGCCGTTGCAACAGTTAGCCACGGTTTAAAACCGTGGCTAAATTTATTTATTTTTTAATTTTTTTTTTAATTTTAAATATATATATTTTTTTGCTAGCAAATGACTTTTTATTACATCTTATAAGTTTTATTTCTAGAAAATAAAAATTTTAATGTGCCAAACTTAAACGAATAGAGGCAAAGTAATCTAATTAATAAGATTATACAATTACATCAAATGTGCCAAACTTTGCTTCATGCTGTGCATGTTTTGTCATTTGTCAGTTGACCAAATTATACAGTTACATCAAATGGTCAAAGAATATGCAATACATTCATTCTCATGAACTTAAACGAACAACAACTCACTCAGAGAATTAATACTAACTCCTGACACTGTAAAACATATGCACCACGTACAAATAACTAAAATGTTGAACCCATGAACTTTAAAAGCTTGCATACAACCTTTACAAATCACCTATTACGGCATCTGCCTTTTACCACACATCTAATTAACTTTCCTGTTAGTTCTAAGGATTAAAGAATCAAAATAACAGCTACATCAGTACGGAAACATTCTTTGAACTATTTTGTTAACATAAAAGTTGTAATACATTGTTAAGCAACATTGATCTCCTCAGAGTTGTTGAAGCAAGCTTTGTAAGTTGAGTTACTGATTGAAATTTCTGAGCCTGGGATTGCAACTCATGTAGCTGTGGTTGCTGACCCTGCCACAATAAATAAGAGAACTTAATAATTGCAAATAAAGTTCAAAGCATACCTCTAAAGCACCACACATCCTACAAATTCTTTACCAAAAATCAATACAAAAATTCATGTGTAAGAAACAGGAACCTGTTTAGGAGACCCATATGATATAATGTCCAAAGCTTCATTCCAATCTGTCGGGGCATTTGGACTTGCCAGTGGGCGAGATAATGGATGCCTGTCGACATGAGGCTCGTAGTGACTAAGGCCTTAGAAACAACCATTGCTAGCTAACTTCTTTATCAGCACCTGAAAGCCAAAATAATTTATAAGTAGCACACCTTCTGAAATAAAAATGAAGAAACAGACAATATACCTTAAGATTTGTTCGAGTCCGTCCAGGGCTTTATCAGAAGTTGAGTCATCTTCAAGAGCATGCAGAAGTGTTGGAACGATTTCATCAATAGCTTGCATTCCCGCACTCTGCATTACAAGATTTTAAACTTCTGTTCCAACTTTGCCAAAATTAATTATAGTGCAAGAAAAATAAAACAAAAGGCACCTTGTAAAGAGAGCTAAATGCCTGGCCAGCCGACTCACGAACCTCAGGTGTGCTTTAACATAAGCATAAATTTATACAGTGAGTTCTAGAAGAGGAGCAATATAAATAGACAAGTATCCATGCAGTAAACTGCGAAAGAAGAAACATACTTATCACAAAGGGTTGTTCGAATTGTAGGGATGAGTTCGTCCATGAAACTTAGCAACTGGTTCTTCCCAGCACTAGCCATCACTTCACTGAGACCAAGGCATACCCCCTACCAGCCAATGATGAATATTAAAAAATGGATAAATAAATACATAATACATATAAATGTTTGATGTCTGAGACCCTCTACACATTGTGGTGATCATTTAGGCAAACGAATTTCAATACATGAGTTTACCCCATTGTTCCAAATGTTCATAACCTTCTTGGAATAGTTTCCCTTACTGGACAAACTGTAAGCAGAACTTGAATACCAGTCTGAAACGATTCAGAAATGCAGTGACCCGAACCTATCACCTCGAACAGCAGCTAACACCTGCAAAGCTTCATCTTAGTGCATTAAAATAATCTCACAATGACACAGAAAATGGACTGAAAACCAAACCTAGTTCTTGTAACTTACATAGCAACATTGATGGCAACACTGAGCCAAGGCGACCTAACAACTTACTGTGGCTTTTAAAGCTAACTTGTTCATAGCAGCATTGATTCTTTCTTCAGTGACAACTTTGTGGCTGTCATACAAGTCTAATATCTCCATAGAGATGTTCTTTACCTGTAAACCGACACATAAAGGCAGCATTTATTATTCTACAAACTGGGAAGACCCAAACCACTACAATTTCATACATGACCACTACAATTTCCTACTGTGTGTGCTTTAGCACAATCATGTTGTCAGGTGCAGCAAATGGATTCTTAGTAGTTTATATAAATCCTGAGTTCAGGTGCACCATGTTTGCAGTAAGTAGTTTTCTCACCTTTATAAATTGTACTACAAATCCTAACTCTGTGTGCAATTGGAAGGAAAAAGCATAAACTTAAAAGGAATAATAATACCAGAACCAAGAATTAGATCTTCTTGTAAAACTGACCACATTCATATCAACATGGAGCTCTTCAAACCATGCGGTTGTGTCCTTCTCTTTGAGTACACTAGTGATGTATATGCAGGCTAACGCAATCATGTAAGGAGGGTAGATGAGAATGTAAGGAGGGTAGATGAGAATGAGATCCATCTTGTATGTTTCATTAACGAGACCCCTGTGAATTTCAAAAAGCATTGATAATGTCTTTTCTTCAAATGGCATTGCATCTAAACAAACAACACATTTCATATCTAGATGATGTAACCAGCATTGGAGGGGAAGTGAATTCAGATTTCTCCTTGTATAATAAGACTTGAGATTCCAATGCATAAAGACAACCTCAAGTTTGAAATTTAATCTCATTCAATAGCGTATTATATATAGTATCTAAATTGGAAATAGAAAGGAGTCAACGAATGCAAATGATAAGGAAAGAGATATGGGTATGATGGAGATAGAAATTGTTGTTTTAATATGATTGATGATTTTGGGAAACATTAGCGAAGTCATGCTAAATGGGAGCAGCATGGTAAGAGCATTTTATCATGTGCATAAGGCACGCGACCAGCAAATGCTTAAGGCACTCTAATGTGTATTGGAGTTTGCTAGAATAGAGAAACTGCTGTTGAGTTGGTTGTTCCAACCTCAAATATGTTGAAACCTACAGATGCTCAACATTCACAAGCACCATAAGTAAGAGACATGTTTTTCATGGGCTAAGAGACACATATATGTTGTCAAGGTCCAAAACGACTAACAACAGTTGTTGAGAAATGAAAACTCGGAAGCCATTGAGATGTATATACTGGAAAGAAGAAAGTGGATTGGTGCAACACAATCAAAACTTAAAAATTGTAAGAATGATCTACAATCCGCAGATATGGATATGGGGGCACAGGATACGAAAAATACATGGAGTTTTGAAATATCTAAAATAACACAGAGAGTGGATGGGCATGGGCATCCTAACATTATTAGTATATATGATTTAGAGATGAATTTGTAATCCAAATATTTATTAATGATTCAACACTTACCAGGTTAACTGAGTCATCTCCGTCATGCTTGCATCCTGTAGTAAACTGCCAACAAAAGAGAATGTTGGGATAAAATTCTTTACTAGACAGAACAAAAGACTATCAACAAAACTACTATGGGATAACATATATTTTAACACATCAACACTGCACTTGCCAGGTCGCGGATCTCCTTAGCATCACTACTAGAATCCACTAACCTTGGGTCAACAATTTGGCTCAGATAACCACTTTCGAGGACTGGTATTGCCTGTACGCACCAAATGAAATCTTTAAAAGCGGCCAGAGAAAGTAACACACCAATGCATGAACAATTGACCTACTAGTCATTTTTCTACAAATTCAAGTGACAGCATCCACCAGGAAAAAATTCAGAAACATTTGCAAAATACTAAAGAGAATGAGCTCTTTAAGTATGATATCATGTGATTAGTGATTAATGCAATGTTATGTTTCATAAATCGACTGACTCATCATCATCATCATAAATCGACAAACAGATATGAGCAATTATGAACAAATAGACAAACAAAGAACAGTTCTGAATAATTACACAGAATGGGAAACAAATATAAAAGCAAATATATAACAAATAGTCACTTAACCACTGCATGTACAAAACAAAATTTGTGTAAGATAAACAAAACAAAACGAAGTCAAAAGTCAGACATGAATGTACAAAGCAGAAAGTGAGATATATAATACAAGATTCTAACCAAATGCCAAAGCAAAATTTTATTTTACACCTGCTACAATACATATAGATTATCAGGTAACTGTCACAGACAAGCCAGAACAATGAGAACTACATTAACTAATCTAAGTATGATATATGAATAGCTTAATATTCATGAAACAATAGCAACAATGTTAGCAAAGATGAGGATTTAATACAGCGAACCAAGAACAAGTGACAGATTTGAAAGGGAAGTTTGTGCATCTTTTAAGGGGACATAATATTGAAACTTGAACAAGATAATTTAGACATGACTCATGAGTGAAGACCGTTGTTAGAAACCATTAGGTTTTGGTGCAGGTCGTAGTTTTCTGAAGAACGAGAAAGGAAACCAAAGGGACTGATGGCATGACTGAAAATATAATATGAAGAAAACATTCTAGTGGCAGAAAATGAAAACTTGTGTTATGGCTTCCATTCTTTCAAAGGAGTGAGAGAAATTTTTTTTAGATTGATTGTGTGTAATTAGATAAATGAAGTCAGTAGAAACATTACAAGAGACTGGAAAAAAAAATACAAAACCAACCATACCTGTTGGATTGCACCAGGTCCAAGTTGTGGGAAACAATGTGGGACTCCTCCACTAATTCACAATTAGAAATGAAGTTAGTATCATTCGTAACCATCTAGGGGCTTAAGAAATAATATTAGCAAAACTCAAAGAAAATAAGCTGAGGTCATGCGAGGGCTAAAGCAAATAACCTGATGGGTTTCTGCCCATTAAATACGGCGTCCGGACGAACATAAAACAAGTCCTTCCCACTTGGAACTTTCCATGATGTAATGCACCCTCCAAATAAGTAAATCTCTGCCTCACTGGACACAAATGATGTGATCAACACTCCAAGTTTTTAGCATTATCACTATTAATTGTGTGAAGGAAACAAATGCATGAAAAGTATGAAACTATTTCATTCGAATTGAAAGGTAAGACTCCAATGTGGTTGATCAAGAAATTCACAAAACCCATCATTACTTGAACAAATTGAAGGTAAAGAATGTAAATTCAATACCTTCCACCAGCAGAATTCAAAACTACTTTGGGCAAGGTCCCAAGCCCTTCAGTGAGTTTGATTCCTTGAGCAGTCTTGGTGTTCGAACTCAAACTGGCAAATGTCACCACATTTTTTCTGAATTACAAAACCAATAGATCATTTAGCCAAACCCCATTATAGTAAACAGATCAAAAATACAAAAATTACAACTTTTCATCAAAATCACATTGAATTACTCTAGTGAAGTTTCTTCACTGATGACAAAACCAAACAATAACAATCCGATTTTTATCAAGCAAAAAACCCAATTTAAACTTTCTCCCTAATCGATTGAGATTCACTACTAGCATGGTGGCTTAACTACTAGCCACCCTCAAGTTTCTTATAGTGTTATCATCAGTGAAAAAGTTTTATTTAGGGGGAGAGAGTTATTGTAACCATTATATTTAGGGACTTTATGAATTATTACCAAACGTCCATGAGATACAACATAAACTTGAAACATCAACAATACGTGTTTCTATAGCACAAACATGTTAACCTTGGGAGTTGATGGAGTTGCTTCTATGCACAACCAAGATATGTTACAGGTTTTAAAATTTATAGATCAATGTGTAACAAACATTTTATATCACAGATGAGAGCAAGAGTTTTCTAACCTGTGCAATAGTAACTACATGAGTAGCCATGCTTCCATATGTATGTGAAAGGTGTTTGGCAACTGCCACATCAATTGCCTCAAGTACGACCTCACCATCCTTGTGCTGTTTTTTCGCTTGCTTTTGCCACAAAATCACATCAAGCATACTCTTGCGGTAAGTCGTACTTGAAACAAGACTTACTTGCCAAGGATAATCTGTAACAGGCAGGTATGCCCATTCAATCATGTGGTTTGCAGATGTGCATGCTTCTGATTGTAAGATTAAAACATTAAGTTGTGTATCAATGATGAAAACTAAAAACATATAATGGTCATTTCTATTCAAATATACTGAATGTAACAAGAATTTTACACACCTAAATCTTCCAGCTAGTTTCCCCAAAATGAAATAAAATAAGTCAAAGAAGTTGTGAGCAAACCAAAATTTAAGGTTGCCATTAAAACCTGGAGAAGCAAAACAAGAAATGCACCCAAGATGAAGAATTCTACATTGAGGTAGGAGCTCATATGAAGCATTAGACAAGCAATGAAAGAAATGATTATATGCAATACTTGTGCTGGAAACCTAAATCCATTTAATTGTTTGTTTCAATAATTACTTCATCCAAACATCCATTTGATACAATTTTAGTTATAAACATCCATATTACAAACAAATGATCACCACCACAGCAACAAAGAATTGACTCTAATTTCAATGACAAAAGCACATAACAAAAATAAGGATGGTGATCACCACCACCTCTATTGTTATTGGCCTTTGATGACCCTATAATTAATACATAGGATCTAGTGTGTCAGAGTACTAATCAGAATTCCCTTAATCTCTTATGAACAAGTACAAAATAGATTCTTTTATTGTATTAAAAAGGGTAACCCACAAATCCAAAACCCCATCCGGTGTTTTTGAGTCAAGCTGGAGCTTTTGATGTTCTAACACAAAACTAAAGCAGATAATTAATTAAGGGACTTGGTGTGAAAGATTATGAAACTTAAGGAACATGTTCAAGAAATGACATAATGGGTATTGTTTGGATTCCACAAGGAAGAAGATCCCAGTTCAATTTGAGATAAAAACTGACAATTTTGAGGTCCTAAAACACCATTAACACACATAATTACAACAAAGTTTAGTTTTTAAATGGATTTCTATTTGAGTACAAGATCCAATAAAATTATACCAAAACCCCATTGCCTCATATAGATATTAACACAAAAACACAGAATCTAAGCAAAATAAGAAAAACCCATCAACAAAAACTGAAACTTAAGAGACTCCATTAAAAGAAAAGATCAATTATTGCAAAAAAAAATATTGTTCGAGTACCTGGAGTTGAGGAAGTTAAAGTTGTTGAGCTTCTATGGTTTACTTGAGCTGATTTGAAGAAACAACAATTACCCATACTTGCTTGACCTTTCTTCTTCCCTCCTTTTTGTTGATTCTACTCCCAAGTTGCACAAACAATCATGTTCTTCTTCATTTGATTGATCTAGAATGCTAATGTTTACAAAGAAGAATACTATGGTAAGCCAAATTGTGAAATATTTAACTTAAACCTCCAAACCCAGAAACAGGGAGATAAACAGGGAGACTTGCTACTTTTCCTACAAGACAAAATAATAACACATTCATTATATTCACCAAAATGCAGTAAAATACAAGTAAGCCATAAAAAACAAAAAGAAATTAAATTATACCTTCTCAAGTGAGAAACATATTCCTGCCTACTCGTGTTCTTCATGCTTTCGAGTTCCTCTTGGTAATTCTCCAACTGTTAAAACAACAAAGGACTTACCAATCAGTAACCTTAAGTTCCATAACATATAAATAAACAATATATCAGCATGTTAATTCGAACAGTATATATTGTTACCGAGAAATTGATGTAGGTCGAGGGACCCCAATACTTCAGTGCTGTTAAATCATAAGCTCTTGCAGCTTTCTCTTCCATATCATAACCCCCTAATCAACAATGGAGAATGATTTTATTTAATTAATTAATGCAAAACACAATAGATAAAAGTTGTAATCAAACATTAAGTGAATGGTTAGAGATTTTACCAAGATAAATTGTATAGTGTGATTTGATTTGAATGGCATCCTGAACAAGGGAAGAACGTGACAAACAATAATTAGTGAGTACTAGTCAGAAACTTACAAGACAGAGAAAGACAAAAATACAACATTGAAAATGAAAAAAAAAACTCCAAAGAGTTGCTCCAAGTTTCTTTCTAATTTCATGAACAACCAACCTCGCCTCCCTTTTCCTGGTTTGACCTTCCTTCATGCAGTTGTTATCCCAAAGATGTGCCTCATATCTACCAGTCCATCTATGTTTGATTGTGATGAAGAAAAAATGGATCAAAACAAAGCAAAATTCAAACCAAAAATTTTAACCCAACAAGGAGACATGAAAATGGTAAGGTAAGGTAAAATCATACAACAAAACAAGACAAAAAAAAACATCATGGAAGAATGAATGAATGAAATGATGATAGGAACCCCAAAAATACAAAAAACAAAAGGTAAAATAAATTAAAGACACCAGGTTTGAACACAGACATTGCAAAACCTATACACTGTGATGTCCTCTGACCAAATGTGTCTATGGACTTCCTGTGAACTGGTTGTTTCTGTCCCACCACCTTCCTTCCTGACCCTCTCTTCTTTGTTGCCTCCATAGCCACCACACATTCATTTCCTCCTCCTCCAGTTGGGGAAATTTGCTGGGGTGGGGGTGTTGTAATACAACTTGATTGAGATCCAGGACTCATTGACAAGCTAAGTGACTGCAAATCTCCATACCCCATTGCACAGACTAACCCAGAACCTCCTCCTTCATCACCACCCACCGTGAACCCCCCATCCAACTTTTGCTCCATTTCTTGACAATAATTCCTTGAAACCCAGTTCCTAAAACCTCCTACCCCATCTTCAGACACTTGAGGGAGTGAGGGATTGCAAGCAACAAAATGGTTTTCCTTGGTGGTGTTGTGGTTATCTAGTTGTGCTTGGTACATTTCATGGTTGGTGAGAGTTGAGAAATAAGGGTGGTGGTGGTGGTGGTGGTGTTGGACCTTAATCCGATAATGTGCAAGACAATTTTTTGTGTGGATGGAAACAACTCTCACCAATTCAAAGAAGCAAATAACTAAGTGGAACTGAAACATCTTACCTGGAAGGAGATCTGAACGAATCTGAGAGCAGGGCGAGAACCTCTTCTCCTCGCTGGAACCCCTCCTCTTCGCTGGATCTGAGATCAGGGCAGAGAGCTCCTCGTTGGATCTGAAGCTCTCGCTGGATCTAAAGCTCCTCGCAGAGAGCTCCTCGATGTGTTGGACAAAGAGATCAGGGCAGAGAGCTCTGAGACCCCAACCCAGTTTCTGCTGCCTCTTGGTTCAACGCATCTTCTACTCGGATAACATCATAAACTATGCCAAGTTTATTCCCTTTTCATTAATTTGATGTTCTTCTTCAGCTCGATTCTCTCAAGATCGAAAGAAGAAGGAGAAGAAAACTTTGAGAATCTGCTTCGGTTCTTCATCTTCTTCTTCAGTTCGTCCTTCTTCTCCTCTGCGCCAAACCTCTCTCTGATTTAGGTCGAAATTTTTTTCGCAATGACCGCGCAAACTGATCTAGGTCGAAATAGCAAAAAAAATTTCGCCAATTTTTTGCAATGACAGCGCCAAATTTTTTACCTAATTTTTTTCGCCAAAGCGCGACAGAGCGCAAAATCCACTCTCCCCCCATTTTCGCCAGAGCGCGAAATCACTCTGCAAATCTCTCACTCGCAGGTGCGCGACACGTGCAAAACGTTTAATTTAGCAACGGTTTTTGGCCGTTGCACAATATAGCAACGGTTTTTGGTCGTGGCTAATGCACCCACGGTTTAGAGCCGTGGCTAACTATTTTTGTAGCCACGGTTTTAGGCTGTTGGCGACGCTATCCACGGTTTAGAGCCGTGGCAAATACACCAACAGCTTAGAGCCGTGGCCACCTTCCCGTAGCTAAACAAGCATTTTGGTGTAGTGTTTGCACCTGAAATATTGGCTGCCGGCATGTTGTTGACTTCTCCCACTTCAATATCATGCAACTAATCAGAGGCTATGTACGAAGCAATAATGACCTCTCTAGCATCCTGCGCAATCACCAGAAATGGCTCCACAACAACCTCCCCTGCAACCCTGTGGCGAACGTCCACTGCCCCTGCTCCCATAACTTGGCCTATGATGTCATTTTATTAGGGAAAGACATCCCTGTTTCATCGCCTAACCCCTGTGTCGCAGTGATCAAAACATCATATATCGCATTGGCTGAAACAGAGCAAGAATTCTCGGATTTGGGAGAAGCATCCAGGATATTATCCTGCTCTGTTTTGAGCGATCTAGAGTGCGTATGCACTGGTTCCCCATCATTCCATCTTGCATTATCACCTGCTCCATCTTGTTGATTCCTTGTTGTATCACATATAGTGGTATGTAAAGCCTTGTCAACTTCACTAGTCGTATAATCCGCCCCCCTTTAAATGTTTTGAGTATTTTCAGTTTTTTGGGAAGATTCCTCCAAATTTATTTCATTTTCCTCATTGCTATGGTTATCCGCCTTCTTATTACCATCCTGAATTTGCTTTGTTTCCTTGTTGCCATCGACAACATCCTTTTCCAAATTTTCATCAACTAAAGCGCCAAACTTGTTGGCCAAGCTAATGTTAGGAGCTCCCCCGTCCCGTGATTTCACACTTTTTTCTTGTTCACGTAGAATTTCAACACCTTGATAATCTTTCGCCCCAGTAGTCCCTATTTTCTCCTTCATTTCCAACGATTTTTTTATAACCGGAACATACATTTGCTTATTCACGTTTTGTCCTTGAGTATCTTTGTAATGTTTTTGAAATTGCTTGTCTTTTTCTGAATTCTTGGATTCCTTGTGATTTTCTCCATCATCATTTGATTGTTCCTTCTTCTTTCCCATAAGTTTCCTACAATAGTCCTACTCATGTCCAATTAGCGAACAATGGCCGCAGTATTTAAATCAAGGGTATTCTAATTGCTGCCAATATCCGCCATATTTTGGACTCTCAAGCCAAATCTTATTAGGTAGGGCTTTAGTTACCTCTATCTCGACACACATACGAGCGACTTTTGGTCGGGCAAAATATCTAGTGCCATCATCAATCCTAAGAAAATTACCAACCGAATTCCCAATCACCTTCATAATTGCTGGAAGAAAAAAAGTGAAAGGTAGATTTGGGAGTTCGATCCATATTGGGGCCAATTTTGGATCCGGCTGAAGGCTAAATCCAGGGTGCCAATGAAAGATTTTATATCTAACGCCTCTAATAGTGAAGGAATCTTTTGAAAGCACTTTCTTAACTTCCTGTTCCGATTGTAAATAAACCAAAACATGCTTTTGATCAATAAGACCCATAATGAACTCACCGGATATTCCCCAAGATATGTGAATGGAGTCTCTTATCGAATCAAGCGAAGGCCGAAAACTTGAAAACTTCAATACCACAGCATGATTAGACATGTGAGATTCTCCCCTTGAGACATCCGAATCGAAAAGCAATAAAGCCGAGCTGCCCTCTTTTCGAAAACTTGTGGAATCCATCGGTTTGTCGTCAAGATCTTCTTAGTGACTCATGCATAGAATCAAACTGTGAACATTCTTTAGAGTCTCCCCTTGACTATTTTCATGATACACATGACCATTTAGAGACTTGTTTGACTCATTCTCGTTTAGAATTTGATGTTGATGATTCCATTAGGGATGTCAATGATTTACTTGACTCAGTACCCATTGTGGATCCTAGTTATAAATGAAAGTCTAAAGTGAAGCCTCTTCCACTCAGTGAGTCAAAACTAGTCCCATCAGTCGAGCCACCTGAGCTTGACCTTAAACAATTACCTGATGCCCTCAGGTATGCGTTTTCAGGTACTAATGATACTTTCCATGTTATTATTTCATCTATATTGAATTCAAAACAGGTTGTCCCAAAGAAGCCGAGAGATATATCTAGTAAGAGAGTGCATACCATAGGTAGTGCTAATTCTAGATTTGGGGGTGTTGTTGCGTTGTCTAACTCATCATCTTGGTGTAATCCATTTTGTTATGATGAACCTGTACCACCCGATATATCTAAAGACATACCTTTTTTCATCCCTTTCATCTTGACTGATGCTATCTATGTGGATCCATTGTTTGTTAGAGATGATTGCAGTTTTGACCACCCTATTGAGATACATATTCAATCTTCTGATTTGGAACCATACTTAGGATGTTCCATTTTAGGAGTAAGGGAGGATCCTTTGTTGCATATCACTACTTGCGTCACATTCATGTTTAAGATCCCTACTGACTTCCAAGGAATGCGAGCTTATTTACAATTTCTATATGATTTTAGATGGTGTCCTTGCAACTTTTGGGATGTGCTAGTATATCTTGTGTTGCATGTGGTTGCTATTTTTGAGTGGACTGATCCTCAACTTTTTAGGTTTTTGCTATATGATTCCTTGCCCCTTTTTGAGGAGAGTGTTTGCTATGTTCTTCCTCTTCACTTTATGGTACATCATTTGTGAGGAAGAATATATGTCGGGCTGACGATTTAAACCAAGCGCTCCTAGGAGGCAGCCTAGCTTCAGTTGTGTCATTATGGTTAGTCTGGATTGATTTTCGAGTTCTTTCTAGTTGCATTTCACTCATACTCGTTAGCTCCGTAACAATTTTGACTTACAACTGATACATGTAATTTTTTTTTTAATTTTTTTATTTTTTTTCATTTGTGTCATGTATTGTTTTTATCTATTTATCACGATGAGCCCACAATTCTTATGTCTCTGAGCGTTCATTGGTGGAAGATTTCATTGAAATTGGTAAAAACTTTCCCATGGTAATATCACTCTAACTCTCATCTTTTCTTTTTCTTGCATTTGTCATGATCATCATTTTATACATTAAGGACAATGTTTGGTTTAGGTTTGGGGGTGAGGTTTATGAGTTTTAATTTTCTGCATTTTTCAAGAAATTTTGAACTAAAATTTATTCCACAATTTACTTTGTATTCTACTCAATTTCCATTGAATACATAGTTTATTATGAATTAAAAATCTAAGTTTCTTTTCAATGAAGAGGATGTGCTTTCAAGTATGCCTTTAAATTTGAGAAATACATGCTTTCACTTGTCACTTTTATATATCAATAATAAAACATAAGGTTTGATATTATCTTTAAGTTAAATATATTTCATGTGATTTTTTCGACTCGAACATTCTTGCACTATAAGTCGAGTTAGCATGATTTGAAATTAATCAGTAAGATATTAACTAGAAAACCTTAGAATAATAGTGGAGGCTTAACCCTTGTGAGTTTTGAGACATTCTATTTTTCTTGAGTCCGCATTTTCTCGTTGATGATCTCATTGTTTTTGTTTTTTTTATTGATTGCTTTGAGAATGTCGTTAAAATTGAATTATTACACTAGAACTTCTTGATTTATTTAGTTGAGATGTCATAATACTGACTAGAGCTTAAGAAGTGATATATGCATTTTCTTTCTCTTTGAACCGTTTTTTAGCCTACCCAATGATAAATATCCATTTGCAGCCATTTGAGCCTTTAAATAGACTTTTTCTTTGCTAACCCCATTTCCAGTACCTACTCCAGTTAGGGAGTAAGATCCCATATTATTTTTATCCTTACCCAATTTCTTTGAGAATGTGTATGGTTGATGTATTTTTGAAATGGACAAATAAAAAGAGTTGAAATTAAATATTCCATGAATCCTCGGGACTGAAATGTTTTATTATGCAGAAGGGGAAATCATGTATACAAGAATAAGAAAAAAAGATATATGAAGAAGAATTTCGAAGGAAGAAAAATTAATGGTGTACAACATTGGTTTATTCTTCAGAGCCCCACGTGCTTATTAAAGGGTGTATCCATTCTCAGAGAATTTTCTCGTATCCTTTTCCATTCTTGTTAGCCAAAATCTTAGCCTCATTACAACCAAATAAAGACCTAATTGATCTTAAGTAAAAATTTGGTTCATAGACGTGGAGATTAAATAAACAAGAACTATGGCGTGTAATTCAACATTCTCAAAGTAATTGATATTCCTGTCCATGAGATCATATTCATTTCATTCTTTGAAAAGCCCATTTTTTTCATTATTATTATATATGGGATGTTTGTCTTTCCATATATTATTCTCTTTCTCACATATAAACTGAGTGATAACTAACCAATCTCTGAGTGATAAGAGAGATTTGTAGTCGAAGCGTACAATTCAAAGGTTATCTAGTCGTATCTTTGCTGAAAAAAATAAAGTTATGTTGATAAGGCCATGCACACACACACACTTCGAGTTGGGAATAATTGATGAAATTTATTTAACCTCTGGGTTTTATTAAATTGTTGAGAAACTCTTTGATATATTATTGTGAGACTGTTAGCTGTTTTCAAATTTTTTTGGCAATTATATTCGTACTCTGAGGATAATAAATCGAGTTACCATGGTTTGGAAATATATTGAGTCATAATGTTTGTGAGTAAGTAACATTTCTGGAAACCCTCACGAGACTATAACTCGTCCATTAGAGGTAATCTAGGGGTTTAAAGCCTTGTTGCACGTTTAAGGTAAGTGCAACCGATGATTCCTGCGAAAATGAGTTAGAATTTTATTTCTATTGTTTTGCTCGAGGACTAGCAAAATATAGGTTTGGGAGTATTTGATATTCACGTAATTATTGCATAATATATTCCTTAATTTATAATAATTATTTCGTTTTCATGTCTTTGTATGAATTTGAGCGTGAACGATGAAATCGTATTAAGGCGACAATTTAATGAATGACAATTGGTCGATTCTTGTGGTGGTACAAAGTAGAGGGTCACATATCTAAACCTAACCCTAATAAACCTATGTCCACCTAATTTAACCTAAGCCCAAACCCAAAATGCTAACCTTAAAACCCAAGCTCAAAGCCTTTTGGAGAACCCAAGCCCAAGAAAATAGGAGAACCCTATTTAGCTCTCCCCAGTTTGGAGAAAGTTTTTCTCTCTTCTTCCACGTTCCTTCTTCCCTCCTCTATTTACCAGCCACCACACCAATCCACCCTGCTGGCAATCCTCGCTCGATAGGAGAGCCGGCAGTGCGATAATCCTGCCATCACCTTTCATCTCGTCGTCTCTCTCTCGTTTTCCCTGCCAACAACCACCTTCTCCTTCATCCCACTGAAAAAGGGGCGTGACAACCCTGTTTCACGTCATCACGCCACATAGCCACCACCACCACCGAGCTACAACCACCGCCACTAACCACCGTAAAACAGGGGCGTGACAACCCTGTTTCACGTTACAAACCTCACCTCGCCACCGAGCTTCGCCATCACTACCATCACCCTTCATCTCGTCGTCGTCTCTCTCTCTCTCTCTCTCACAACCACCATCACCCGAGCACCACCACCACCACCGCGCACACAGAACAGAGGAGAAACAGGGAGCAAGTCCCTGTTTTTGCCATTCGCAGCCGCCCTCCTTCCTGTTTTCCTCTCTTCTCCACGGTATCTCCCTCCTCCACTTCTCTCTCTGCTCCTGCATCACAACAAACCACGCAACCACGCCATCATCCGACGCGAAACAGAGCACCACCACTCCTCTCCTTCTCGTCGTTTCGTTATATCGTTGTTTCCTCACCCTCTCTCTGTCTTCTTGCAGGTACGGGAGCCAATTAGGGAGAAGAGAACGTTCGGGAGGAGCGAAGCAGCAGCAGCGGAGCAGGGCATCTCGCTGGAAACGAAGAGCGTTGCTTTTCGGGAGGGAGAAAACTGTTTTGAAAAACAGTTTTGGCTATTGACACCCCGAGAACCTGTAAGAGCCACAATAATGCAATTTCAGCATTTTATCGAGATGTGCATTCGTGCAGAGATGACTTCCACCTCTATTGATGCTATGACCACCGCTACCATGGGGAGCTAAACCCTTCGCCAAGGCTAAGATGAAACCACAGGGTTTCCTAGAGTTTGTTGTATTTAAATTTATTGTTTTCTTTATGCTTGAACGTTAAACACATTTGATTTCTGAGTCTCAATAATTTGCTTTCACCGATTATATCTGGATTAATTATCTAGACTAGTCGATAGTTAAAAGTACCCTTTGTTGACCTTCAAAGCCTGATTTAATCAATTAATCTGAATTTGTGATTGTGTGTGCCGTAAGAAGACATGCAATGCTAGGGGTTTAGAATTAGTTAAAATAAACATGTGATTGTGTGTGCCATAAGAAGACACGCATTGCTAGGGGTTTATACCTTTGCTGAAATCAATTGCGAACTTAGATTAATCTTTAGGTTACTCATGTTAATTCTTGAAAACAATAATTTGGATTACACAAATCTCAAAGAACCTGTGGTGGACTCAATGCATTGGTTTCCCTTCTCATATTCTTAAAGACTTTTTTATTTTTATTTTTAATTTGATTTTTAGTTTAGATATTTTAATTGTTGTAACCCCCACTTAAATTAGTTTAAGTCAACTCTGAAACTTAATTGCAACCACAGTCCTTGTGGGATCGACCTGTACTTGCCCTTGTCTACCAGTTAGACACTGTGCACTTGCTGTTATTACAAGTGGGTTAAATTAACCTATTTATTTATGTTAGTTAAATCTGCATCAAGAAGAACACAAGGAAATTACCCAAAACATCGAAAAACAACTCTAATGTTCAATTCAAATGATCAAAATCAAAGGTATCTCCAAAGTTATCCCACAAGCTAGGCTTTATAGTTAAAATTCGTATTATTAGAATTTTACCAAAAATAGAAAATTCTCAATAATCATGCTAAAACAAAATACATAATAAAAGAAACAATTTACCAAAATTCTGGCCAAATCGGGTTCAAAATCATTTCCTAAACGATAAATAAAATATTATTATAAAAAGAAAAAAATTACTAAAATTGTGAATTCGGAAGGGAATACAGTGGATTTTGGCCTCGAAAAGATGTGCAACAAGCATTGCTAGTTGGATATGACGTGCGCGCCGAAAAGAGCTTTCCTAATTGGGGTCATATGCGCGATTCTGATACCCATAGCCAAAGTTATGGCCAAAATACCGAAACGCACCCAAAACTACCCAAATTAAGAAAAGATCACGATTTTCTGCCATCTTTGCACTGATCTGCCAACTCATGGTATCTCGGCGCTAACAACGTGCTATCTGACAACTCAACATCATGTGACTCGAATCCTCTTGCATATGTTCGCCAAAGCAATTTTAACGGGTTCGTCGCCAGAGGGTCTCTTTTCTCCTTCTTGAACACTAGAAATATCAATTCCTTGACTGTTTTTTGCTCCACTCGTTCCAATGCCTTGTTTAGTTTCTTTCAATTTTTTGTTTACACACACATAAATTTGGTTCACCGGGTGTTGTGCCTGTTTTGCCTTGCTCTGAATCTTTTCCTCCTTCATATTTCCCCTCTCGTTGAATTGATTACCTTCTTCACTTCCAACAATTTCCTACAAGCTTTTTTTTTCATGCCCTATTAAAGCGCAATGTCACAATATTTGAAACCTGGGTACTCTAACTTTTGCCAATACCCACCATTCTTAGGACATCCATCTCAAGACACATGAGTGCTACCTTTGGACGTGCAAAATATCTCGTGCCATCATTGATCTTTAAAAAATTATCGAAAGAATTCCCAATAGCCTTCATGATTGCCAGAAGGAAAAATGCAAGCGAAAGATTTGGGAGTTCCACCCATAAAGGAGCCAATTCCATATCAGTCTGTAGATTGAATCCCGGATGCCAACGAAAGATCTTGTATCTAATGCCCCAAATAGTGTATGAATCCTTAGAAAGAATTTTTTTTTTTACTTTCGCCTCTGATTGCAAATAAACAAGGACATTTCTTTGATCAAAAAGACCCATGATGAACTCGGTCAAGATGCCCCAGAATCTATAGATCGAATCTCTAATTGCATCTAGGGATGGATGAAAATTTGAGAACTTCATCACAACTACATGACTGGTACATGGGATCACCCTTAGAAACGTTCGAGTCTGACAAGGTTAACCCCAGGCTGCCTTCTTTTCGCTAACTAGTCAAATCCATAAGCATATCCTCAGTGTGATCGGTGCTGGCAAGACCAAGCACTTGGGCAAAAGAATGTCTTGGTTGATCCCCTTCCTCGTGGCTAGCCGAAGGAGGATATGCCTTGGCTACCTACCGGAGCAACAGCCAAAAAACCTAGTTGCCACCCCCAATGAATGTACAAGATAGCCTCCCAAGTTCCAGGAACGGCTAAGATTAAACTAAAAGTTTCAAAATTTTAATCCCCAGACAACCCTCCTCAGTCACCTCAAATTGCCTCTTAGCAGAGCTTTAGTTCCATTGACAAAAAAGTTTGCATGGCATTCTGGTAAATGATGGTATCTCATACCTAATAAAAATGGAAAAAAGAATGTGACAGCAGATAACTTAAGAATTGTAGAATCAGAGAAATAGTCGCTACCCATAGCTGAAACATTTCCTATGAACAGTAAATGATGGTATCTCATTCAACTATGTTGTTACTGGCCAAGTGTCTGACCATTGTCAATATAAATTAAAATTTTTAGCAAAGGCAAAACATTACTTTTGGGATGACCCACATATATTCAAATATTGTTTTGACCAAGTCATTAGGGGATGTGTTCATGAGAATGATCAACAATTTGAGCTTTATCCGTACCCCGAATTGATAACTCTAGTCACATGGGTTTTACAAATAAATCTTATATTGAGTTAAATAATATTAGGTAAAAAATGTATATATGCAAGGTTGTTTTTTCAGATAGAAAATAAAACATCATGTATGTTTGTCACATTCTTTTTGTACCCTTAACCCTCCCCACTCCATGCTGTCTATTGAGTTTGAACCCGTGACATGTGATACCATTTGTCACATCTCTACCAACTCAGCTGATACATCTTTGGCTATATGTTGTCACATAGACTATAAATGAAACTTATGTGGTTCTATTTTGAAATTGGTGTCCATACAAATGTTGCCCTAGGCATGGGGATGAAACCATGAAATATTTGTTCGTGGAGGGAGAAATGGCTTCTAAAGTATGGGCGCATTTCGAAGTTGTTTTTTATGTTCATCTGCATAGACCGGTGGAGATGGGCACCATGCTAAGGAGTTGGTTCATGCAGGCAAAGGAAACGACTCTGTCAGGTATTTTATTTCAGTTTACTCCTCTATTTATCCTTTGGGAGTTATGGTTGCAGAAAAATAAATAACTGTATGAAGGAATGGGTGTGTCGGCTAATTATGTCATTGTGAAAACGTATCATTGGTTAAGATGTGTCGCCAAGTTGTTTATCTCAAAAAAGATGGATGGGGATCATGTTTTATTATACAGATTGGGTATGCAAGCAAAGGGGGTGAGAAGGCAAATAGTTTGGGTGGTCTTTTGGACACCTCCTCCTCGGGGATGGTATGTGGTCGATGTAGATGGCTCATCAGTAGAAAATGGCGTGACAGGGGAAAATGAGGCGACGGGGTGTGTTGTTATTAGAAATGATTTGGGAGAATTTGTTACTGAAAGACAAATTTATTTTTGGCATGGATCAAATAATGTGGTGGAAACGAGAGCTCTGTTGGAGGGTTTGAATATATGCAAACGGAGTGGTGTCCGAAATTGTATGATACAAACGGATTCGATGTTGGTAAAACAATGGTTGTTTAGATGAATCAAAATTCCTTGGTTCTTTAACAACTGGTGGGAATAGATCTGGGAGATTAGAAGTTTGTTAGTGTGGGAGAGCACATTTTTCGAGAATCTAATGCGGTTGTGGATTCCTTAGCAAGCTTGGCGCAGGAAGAGAAGAGAACAAGGAACTATGACTGGGACTCATTTCCGAATAAGCCTGTCACTTTTGTTGCTTGATAAGAGGCACACAGGCTATATTAGGAGATCTTAGCCCAAGGTTAAGGTTTTTGGTCATAGGCGCAGAATTTGGAGGACTAGAGAGGTGGAGTCTGCCCATTTGGAGCAGGTTTCAGGGTGCTGCTCAGTGTGCTATGGTGCAGCATGTTGCTGTTTCAAGGTGCTTGCTTGGGCCGTGGCTCAGCTGGCTGGTTCTAATAGGAGGTGATTGATGATTTCTTGTTTGGTCATTCCTTGGTGAATACGACATTGTTCTTGATGAATGAGGTCTAGATCTTGGTGAATAAGGCCTAGTTCTTGGTGAATAAGTCCTAGTGCTTTGCTTTTGATTACTGTTTTGTAATGTTTTTGGTGAAGGGCCTTATTTAGGATCTTTTTTTGAGTTCTTGGTTTTTTTAGGCCTTAATCCATGACTATAGGCTTTTAATCTTGATTTTAGGCCTATCGCCTTGGTTTTTGTTTTTTGATTTGGTTCCTTGGTTTAAGACATTAGAATTTGTTTTTAATTTTTGGGTAAAGTCAGTCATGTAACCTCGACTGGTGTAAAATCTTTTTGATTAAGTAATAAAGGTCTGACTTCCCACAACTACTTACAAGGGATATGCCACAACTTTTTATTTATGCATAGGCTAAAGTCAGTTGAGGAATTAATGCTACAAGCATGTTTGCGACAATCATTATTCAAGATCCTCAAAGATTATATCACGAGATACATAAGAATGTTGTTGTACTACTAATATTTGCATATTTCCCTTGAAGTCTGATGAAGCAAACATATCCCCAAAGAATCCAATTTCAGGATACTCATTCCATTCTACAAGTCCAGCAAGCAATGAAGAGTAATTATTTTGTTGTCTTCCCACAAGCATAAGGTCATAAGAATTCTTTATTGCTCGAATAACACGTACCACCTCAAGACCATTTTCTATTACTTCCTCCTTGTACATGTTGGATCCATTCACTACCTGTTCAAGTCGATATTCATTTATAAAATTGTCATCCAAAATTTTGTCGTTCAAATTATTTAAGGTCAGGTTAACAGGAATAAGGCGATGCACTATCAGATTGATATTCGGGTGTTCTGCCATCCTCGTTGCATAAAATAGTGCTTCTCGGTCATCAGGTCCACCCAAAAGATAACACCAATATTGTAAGTGGACCAACAAGAAATAACAGATTTGTTGTTGTTCAACCTGCCACGGTCAATAAGGATACCCACAGAGCATGGAGCTTTGCTAAGTACCTTTTTGTTGACACTTCGACACTTGTAAGAATCATTAACTCCATCTACATTCCATTGCTTGTGAAAAGGGATGATTATTAAAGATGTTTTTTTGTCTAGTGCCATCGTGCAAATATCTTCATGGGCTGATACGAAAGGCGTTACAGTTGTGAAAGCATGGACGACGACAACACCATGATTTTGTTTTTCGTAGATTCTGAAGCAGTTGACTATATGATCTGATGGAGTAGACTTGTCTGATATCATGTCACGTGGCTGGTGAGCAATGAAAAAAGGAGTTGAACGGCCATAAAGCTCAATAAGATGAAGAAGATAAATAGATAAGGGACTTTTCTTAGTTGGATTCGACGCCTCAATAAGATTAACAATTGCAGGCACATTATTTTCATTGTAGACACAAACTAGCATTAAAAATGTATCATTTTGTTTGGCATTTTGGATTGTACGATTCTTGCAACCAAAATACTTAGTTGACGGTTTATAGAACCATCGAACTAAAGGTGAGGTGACAGTTGCTACAATCGTGGTACCGTATATCAATGTTCCAAAAACACCCGAAGAAAGAATCTGCAATTATTGATTTTTTTTTCAAATGTTAGTATATTTTGAAGCTTGGTTGACACAATGTGAAGTAAAGTCTAAAATCTGTAAAGATACCATCCCTCAACATGCGCAATGTGGGCTATGGTTGTTTTTAGCTGTCCCTAAGAGTGGGCGTCGCAAGACTGAAGAAAAATTATTAATTTTTTAAATTTAAATTTAAATTTAAAAGCTGGTCGTAGTGTTATTTATTATTTTCTTAATATGTCTTGTTCTCCTGTCATCACATGCAAAATATAATTGCAAAAACTTCATCAAATTGCTTACCCTTACCTCAAGGATATTATAGTTAGAAATAAGGAAAATGATTAAAAATAAGTTTTATTTTATAATTAATAATTTATTTGAGAATATTTCTTCATTAAATATTTGAAAGAGGAAATTATGATATTGAATAATTGGATTGGTATTATAGTTACTAGTACCCTTACGATCATTACATGCGTCCAACATTTGCTTTTTAAAGTGGAGTATACAAGCGTTTTTTAAAATGTATTTAGGAACTGTTACTATCACAGTATTGACATTTTTTATTCATATAACTTTTTCTACATATTTTTCATTAATTAATTATAATACTTTAAATATATAGCGTGACATTAGTTATACATATTATGATTATTAGCTGATAGCTTTAATTCATACAACAAATTTCAAAATCATCAAATTACATATAAGTGAGTATGAAAGTAATAAAAAAAGTATTAAAGTCTATAAGTAAAATTTTCAAGTCCGCATATGGGAATTTAATGTTTACTATCCAGATCCTTTGTGTTTCCATTTTAGAACAAATTAGTGAAAAATATATGCTATTTGATTCAAAAGAGGAAAATAAAACCAACTATTTTTTAGGATCCAAATCGAGAGGAGTTAAGAAGGTAGAGAAATGATGTGGAGTAGCGTCTAATAATTTAGAAAAAAATTGTGTCTGGGTCTTATGATTTATACCAACTTTAAATTTGAATTCTAAGTTTGTTCAGCTTTGAATCTTAGTCCCTAATTAAACCAAGTTGATCGTTAATTCTTCATCTTGTAATTAAATGAATTTTTTTTTGAAATACTATTGACTTTAATATTGATATATTTATACTTTAGGTCGGACAATTATAACAGTTTTGCATTTATGTCCTATATTTGTAATAGATAGTTGATACTTAAGGTGATCTTGAAACTAAGACTCAAAAGATAGACAAACTTGGGTAAAAAAAAAAAAAAAAAAAAAAAAAAAAAAAAAAAAAAACAAGAAAGAAAAAGTAATCAATAGCTTATATGCTAGACATCTGCCATGGAGATGCGCACTGGCGCTCATCTCGAGGAGGATGGGTGGTTACACCCATCCCTCGACCCCTAAAACTTTCGAAGTTACTTAGAGAAAGCCACTGGACGGTGATTTTGAAGTTATCCGAAATTTAAAATATGTCAAAATTTGTTTGAGAAAAGAAATAAATATTTTAATTTTCATATATTTTAACATGCTATATTGTTATTTTAATATCAAAAGTTTGTTATCTAAGTGATTTTTATATAATATATAGTATGTATGACACTAAGAGTTGTGTGAAACTTTTTATGTTGTATTTAAGAATTTGAAATGCATAACTTATATTGTTAAATTCAAAATCACAACCGAAGTTTTTACCTTTTTTTCTTCTTGAAATGAAATATTCCATGAAATATTTCATAAAATCACGGGACCAAAATTAACTCAAAAAGTAAAATCACAATCCTTGGCTTTAATCGTGCCAAGATAGATGGTAAAAAATAATAATTAAAACCTAAAAAATAGAAAATCAAAATTAAAAAATTTGTGAGCACAAATTTCTATCGAGGGACCCAATTTTACAACTTGATTGTGGAAGATCACAGTGAGTAAATTTTACATCTCATTCGTTACCCTTAAATACTTCATTCATAGTGCAATTGCTTATGGTGTTTTCTTTCCGTTGATAAATTAAAGTCTCTACTATTTACTTATATAGTATGCTCATAATAGTTTCTATTATCTGAAAATTGGGTATGGGGTCATTTCCATAATTTTTCTATTTCCTTCCTTAATGCAGAATTTTGGATTTCAACTAACTAAAATTATTAATTCTAGCTCATGGAAGTGGGAAATGGTCGATAGTATTGGGCTAATGATTCCTCTTTGAATGATAGCTAGGTACTGTAGTTGGTATTCTTGTAATCGGTTTACTATGCATTTTTTTAGATCATATTCCAGATTAGGATCATCCCCGTGGTAATCATTTGAATAGAGTTGTAGACAAAAACGAGTAAAAACTCATTGGGACAAACTTACTAATTTTAAATTTTGGATCCTTCTACTAAAAAAATATATGTTAATTCGTTTGAGTTAAAATTTTGAGAAAATTACTGAAATAACATGTTAAAGTTTCAGTCTGTTTCGACGTCATTCCTCAAGACCCATGAAGGCGTAGTTCCCGTATGGTCTATAAGGGATGCCTTCTCTGATCAGATTTAGAGAACCTGACCTTTGGACATGTTTTGTTCAACAAAATTTCGACTAATTTAATATTGATCCATTCATAGAATATAGTTGTACTAGGAGAAGGCATCATAACTCCCAATCATACTCTAACATGGTGTGGAAATAAGCAAACCTAGTCACATAAGTCTTGTGTAGTGTAGTTCATGGTAGGATTTCCAGTATATAAGGAACTAAATTAACCCTAGCCAGTAGCAAGGAGGAGTGCAACTTTACTTGCTATTGTCCCTACAATGCTCAAGCAAAGGGCGACGTTGGTTTAGAGCAACTAGACCTATATGAGAAAGGCAACCCTCAACTCCAATTTAATAGTTGTCCGACTTTCTTTCATTTTCTCCCTAAAGTACCAAAATAAGTAGTAGGAGGGAAACTTCGGATTAAGAGTCATATCCAAGGTGGGCTCAAACTCGCTTTGTGTTTTTTTTTTTGTTAAAAGTATATTGCATAATAATTAAATATTATGGTTACTAAGCTAAAGTATGAGGAAAAATGTGTTTAAAAAGGGGGGTAAAAATGTAATTTTGCCTCCCAAACACTCAACCAGGCTGGTTACCCAAGCCAGCTAGAATTACTCATGAGCTTCATAGTTGACAGCCCTGAAAATATATTTACAGATGTCAGACCCAAAAAGTACTAGAAGCTAAAAGACAGGAAAACATAGTTAATATCACAGTTTATTTAAAGCGTGTTTCTTAGAGCATATGTTGAAATGAGATGTAACTTTAAGCATTTTGTACGTGAATTTGTGATTTTTTCAAAATTTCAACTCAAACAAGTACCGCTGTAAAATTTTATCACACTGTCAAGTCAACAAGACACCTACAAAAGGGCACAAACCAGGTTCCACACGTTGTTGCTTCATATTTGATTGTGACCTCAAATATTGGAGAAGTGGCAATGGTATAGTATATATCGTGGTAGTGATGGAGGCATGAGTGATGTTGGTGCAGTTATTGGATTGTTATTTCAATGTCTCTATGACACAAACAAGCTTTAAAAGAAAAAATAAATAAATTAAATCAAAGTGCGTTTTGGTAATTGTACCTCCCGAGTTAAAGCATCATAGTAGACTGTTACATCAAATATGCCCAGAGTAGTCAGTATTAGGCCAAGCATAACCGCATCTTTGAAAGGCATTTCATGGAAGAGGCAAGGGATGACAGCGCCAAGAAACTTTCCAAGAAAACCAAGTGCCATTAATAGCGATGTTGACTCTAAGGCACCTTGAGTGGCTTCCACAAGCAAACTCGATGTCGAGTTAGCAATTACCAAAAAGTAAATCGGCATCAATACTCCAGATATAAGACATTCTAGTTTATCTGTCAAAGCGGATCCAAGGGGAGGGCCATCCGGTATGACCAAGCCAAGTATAATTGGTCCAAACAAGAATCGTACCCCAATCATCTCTCCAATATATGCAGTTGCCGGGATCATCAAAAATATGATAAATGAATGAATATCCTTTAGAGCTTCACCATTGGGAGTTTGTTTGATAATCCAAATAACGACTTTTCGTAATACAACTGTTATGAATATTATGAGAGAAAAAGTAGAAAGAACAAAACCAATTATACTTTTTAGGGTGGCATTTGAATATTGGTACAATGCAAAACAGATGATAAGTGCGATCCAACTGCACGTGCCACTAACTGTGGATATTGAAGTAGATTGACGTCCTAACTCTGTATTAAGAATTTTCAGTTCGGACAAGAAGCTACTTATTGTATGAAAAGAGGTCATTGACACCATTACAGCTGTTAATGGGAGAGTAGTTCCCACTTCTGTTTCGTGTAAAATGGCTCCCCGTATATAGAAAGCCGTTGGAAGTGTAAAAGCTAATGGAACGATGAAGGTTGAGATGCCTATGACCCATTCCTTTCTAGAAGATCTCATCATAGTACTTAGGTCCATTTTTACCCCAATCAAGAATAGGTAAAGCATAACCGCAAATGGCCCCAAACATTCAGACTTAAACGTTACGTCTGCTGGATTGAAAAGAGATTGGAACTCTGGTATTTGTGACAAACCTGTGTATCCGAATATCTGACCACTCTGCAAAAACATTTTATGTACCAAAAAATGATTATAAGACATGGTGAATAAATTAGATTTAAAAGGTGTAAGTGATTCACTTGTTTACTACCATGACAAAACAAGATAGTGACAAAATAATGAAGCTATGATTATGGAATTTAAGAGAAAAATACGAATCCTTCTTTATCGCCAGGAAGGAACAAGTACCTTTAGAGTAAAATACAATAGAAAAATAGGTTGTAATTACATCAAAGCTGTCCCAACTTTGAATTAAGTTTAATTTCCATGACTTAACTCAATGACCCTATTCCTGTGCCCTCTATTTACTTTAAGTTACTTTCAAAGAGTTTTTCCAATTGTTGTTACTATTTGTAGACAAGAATTCAAGTTTGCTTGATTTATATTATACCACAAATTAAACTACAAGAAAAAGTCAAAATGGAAAATATGGGTCATTGACACCGGATATTCTCTATAAGTTTTACCATGCAGCAACTAAAGAAATGTTTGTGTAATCCAAACTTTAAGTCAACATGGTATTTTTTTTTTTAAGGGACACAAATTCTAACATGGATAAGTCGAGAACCAAAAACCTTTATATGATACGATGATGAGATCTAAAGCCTAAATATTGAATTGATCTAAAGCCTATATATATATTTATTGTCATGATCCTAGTCATGAGCCTTCCCCTTTTGGACAGTTCGAGGATTTGGGAAAATTGGTTGGTTCATGACAATTGGTATCAGAGCCAAACCTCACATTCAAAGTTCAATTCTCGGCATGGGTGACCTATAGGCTAAATTAAAATAATTTAGCATTATGTATGGGCATAGCGTTAAGTTATTGAATACTGGTAGGTGAGTGAAGTTATATCTAGCCAGTGTCGATAGAATAGGCCGACGAGAACGTCGACTTTGGAAGCGTAGGGCAATGTCACGATCTTAGTCATGAACCTTCCCCTCCTGGACAGCTCGAGCATTTGGGAAAATTGGTTGGTTCATGACATATATATATATATATATTATCTAGCGCTCCATATAGGGGCTGACGTATGGGGGGGATAGTTGCTTCCTTTTAAGTTTCAAAATATTTTTAGTAAATACTTAACCTTACAAAAAATCAATTATATAATGTATAATACAATATGACAATTAATTGTTCATTCAATTATTTCTATATGTTTCTACCGGTGTAGTAGTTGGAAGTTTAACATTTTTTTGTAAATGACTCAAGTTCGATACTCTTGGAGTGTAAGATTTTTTTTATGGCTATTGATAATTATTATTAACTATACTTTTTTATATGTATTGATAATTACTAGTCCCCATCATTGTTACTCGCCTAAGTTTTTTTTTTCAATGCAATTTTATTAATAATTGCGAATATTAAAAAATTGTTTAGTTTAATAAAAGCTTATTTTCAGTCATCCTGGAGCATATGATTTCTTTATAACTATTGACAATTACTATTTATGTTGGAAGTTTAACATTTTTTTTTTGTAAACGACGCAAATATATCTATCATAATTATTTGTGAATGAAGAAAAGTAAAAAAGATATATCATTATGGGTTGCCCGAGAGTTGAACCTAAAACTAGTCGGATGGAGTAGATGAGTTCCTTCTTAAAATAAAACAGGAAAAATCTCTCCCCAAACCGTGCTTGCATTTTTCATTGCACATGACTTTCTCTATGTATAGATCTGAAACTAAATTTCCTAGATATGACTCGATACTCTTGGAGTGTAAGATTTTTTTATGGCTATTGACAATTAGTATTAACTATACATTTTTATATGTATTGATAATTACTAGTCTCCATCATTGTTACTAGCATAAATATATATATTTTTTTTTTCAATGCAATTTTATTAGTAATTGCAAATATTAAAAAATTATTTAGTTTAATAAAAACTTATTTTTGGTCCTCTTGGAGCGTATGCTTTCTTTATGTAATTGCAAACATTAAAAAATAAATTGTTTGTTCAAAAGTGGTATAAAACCTCCAATAAAAATATTTGAAATTAATATCTAAAATAATAACTATATAATTCAATGAAAATACCATTAGCCAACTCATACAAAATTTGAGGCTCATATAAACAAATTTTTTCTATGAAATTGTATTAGAATATTATTATATTCACAAATTTCATATTTTTAAGCTTCAAATTGATACTTATCCTAATTATTTTGTAATATTAGTTATATATTCTACTCATTACGCTCATTTGCCTTTGCTAAGGTTAGCGATATTGTTAAATTATTTTAGCTTAAAATTGAACTACACAGGATTCAATTTGCTATATGCAATGTACTTTTGATAGTTGTATTTTTTTTTTTATTAGTTACTAGCTTGGATAGGAAAAAAAAAATTTATCTCCACCCTTGATAATTACTATTATCAATTAATAATTATTTGTTATTTTACCCCCTCCTCCCCTCCCCCTGACTAAATCCTAGGTCCGCCACTGGTTCCATAAATGGATTTTTTGAATGATATTTGTAAGTAACATCTTCTTTAATTAAGATGAAAATAAGGTTATTTCTTGTCAGCTAAACTATTAAGAAACTTGATCACTATATCATTTCTAATGAGATTAGGCATAACAACAAGGTCGTGTAAATTATTCCTAGGTTCGTCCTTTACAAGAAAGAATCTTCTATTGGTCATGTATTACTTGCTGTTGTCATCTTACTTGGCTCACATAATATTCAATAACCATTCATTTACCAAATCAAGAACAAAATCTCAACACAAAGCTGAAACATTTTAACTAGGAGAAACTTACCAAAATTTGTGGCAGCACTGAAGTAAAACCGAAAGGCTTGAGGATCAACTCAAGTATGGCGTTCAACAAAGAAACCATAGCGATCTGAACCATGAAAACCTGGTTGAAATATTTATAGTCATTTTGCGAGAAAATATACCTAGTTTCATTAACAATTGCACTCTTATTAATGCACGTGATGCTATCATCCTCACTAATAGTCGTCATGTTGTACAATAAAAGTAGCGAACAGAGGAAATGTATGCATGGGTGAAACTAATTAAGTTGAATAAAAATGTATATATAGACATGCAACTTACTCAAAGGAGAGATGGAGAGGCATTTCCGGATGGGAATGGGTTGACCATGTCAACTATTGATCCGATATGTACCTATGGAAGGATCCATAAGGCTTGACTATTTCTGGGATAATTTTTTTTAGACATTTAATTTATTATTTACACATAAAGCAGAACACACAATCGTCCATGTACAAGATCATCATTGCAAATATATATTAAGCTTCAAAGAAGAGGAAATGGTGTTCTCCATAACATGCCAAACTGCCACTTCATTTCTTTTACATATCTTTTTGCATATATAAGGTTTAAAAAAGAGGAAATGGTCACTAGCCATTTCACCATTTTCTCCATCCTCTCGGTTCTCCGAGACTTAAATTTTAGGATTTGTTTCACAAGGTAAATGCTTTAACACGTAAACATGCATGCATACGCTATATATAATACAAATCTCACAATAGTTGTTGAACAATTAATTCAAATTGACCAATAAAGCATGCATGTATGTGGAGGGATAGATAAAGTGAAAATTGACACAAATTAAGATATCATCGAACCCAGTATGGAAAATAACTCTGCCAATTAAGTATGTAGAACCCGCAAAGCATTGTAAATAATGAAATGTAAGTGATGCATCCAAATCCATCCTTGCTAATCTTGAACTTGCAAAATGGACAACGGTGAGCAAGGGACGACTACCGTTATGGTGGTCGAAGGTACTCCATTGCTAAAGTCAGGCAACGGTGCAAGGAAAAATGTAGGCTAGATGAAATTAGAAATGTGTATGAGTACCTTTCTCCTTCCTTTTTTCTCACCTTATGACGAGTGTTCTACTCCTCAATTTTTCCTATTTTCAAGGGTGTGATGGAGGGAGAAGATCTCACCTAGTATCTTAACTATGTTTGACTGAGTTTCTTCGATACTTGACTCTGTTTAGGACTCAATGTTATGGGTTAAGAGCTGATTCGAGCGAACGGATCTTGGGATTGTGACAGCTCAGAGATTTATGTTCCAACCTTATTGTCCTGGGCCAAGTTCCAAGATTCGTGCCATGTGGGCTATCGTGATTTGGCTTGGGCGCCTGACTTACGGGCTAAACACCGGTTTAAGTGTAGGCCTGCTTGGGGCTTGCTGAGGCATTTTCCTGTATTAGGGTTGACTTATGCCATGTTTACGACTGTAATTGTATGGCTGATTGATGTCTGCGTCAATTACTTCCTCATTTAATGTGGCTGTACGCGGGCCTATTAATTCTCTAAATGAGGAAATGTGTGGTGTTTTGGTAGTCCGAACCTTCGCCCCTTTGTTTTCTACGCAGTGTTTAATGTTGATGTGAGTAGTGGATGGTTATCTTTTACAACATTGTGTCTATATAAGCTTGTTCTGATTGGATCAAGCGTTACCATTTGCTCATAGAGTTTGATCCTCAAATGCATATTTTCGAATGCGTTTTTGTCATGGTCTCCGCGGAGTCTTGTGAAGAGCATCCATCGGCGGAGTCTTTCAATGTTTTAACATTTGCAGTGATGAATCTCAATAGGACCTACTATTGAGGAAGCCACCTGGTTTGAGTGTGCTTCCAGTTTCTCTTCGTGGGCTTCCAAATCTACTCTTACATTGTGGAGGCGAAGTCGGGGGTACCTCTTTGGTCTCAAGTTTGTCATCCAGTTTCAAGTGCTCCTACTGCTTATTTTGCCATATTTGGGAGATAATTCTAGCAGCCAACTTCGAAGGGTTGGTCCCACAGCTCACTACAACAGATGAGGCATTTAGCGATGGTTATAACCGTCCCAAAATAAAATAGCAACGGTTACAAAACCGCAGCTAAATAAAACAATGACGGTTACAAAAACGCCGCTAATAAAGGAGTCGTGACGTCATTTAGCAGCGGTTTTACACAACATCACTAAATAAGGGACACATAACAACGGTTTTTAGCACTCTATGACGGTTTCACCCGACGATAAAAAAATTGAAGAACAATCAAATACTTGCATTTTGTGGCAATTGAGAAACCGCCCCTAACTTCCCTTTGATAGGCCTTTTAGTGATGGCAACAACCGCTAATGACAATCATCAATATTTTGACTATTCTAAAATGCATATATAATCACAATTTTCAACCTATAATCACATTTTTTACAGCCCATAACAACCCACAATTTTGTACAGTTCTTTTATACAAAAACCATTCAATAGAACTTCACTTCTATATTGTCATCAAAATATCAAAGTATGTAGAATTACTTGAAGTTTGATAGTTTAGATATCAAGTCAAATGTACTACAACAAATGATATAAGCCATCACCACATGTTTGAAAAAAATTAGTGGACAATGCTATGGAGCGCGGAGTCAATGAAAATCCTCATTATTATATTGACCAGATGATAAGGGTCTTGCAGTTGCTAGTGAAACTTGTGTGCTTCCTTTGTCTAAAATGCATATATAATCACAATTTTCAACCTGTAAGCACATTTTTCAACTTGTAATCACATTTTTATAGCCCATAACAACCTACCATTTTATACAGTTATTTTATACAAAAACCATTCAATAGAACTTCACTTCAACTATATTGTCATCAAAATATCAAAGTATATGTAGAATTACTTGAAGTTTGATAGTTTAGATATCAAGTCAAATGTACTACAGTAAATGATATAAGCCATCACCACGTGTTTGAAAAAAATTAGTGGAGAATGCTATGGAGCGTGGAGTCGATGAAAATCCTCATTATTATATTGACCAGATGATGAGAGTCTTGCAATTGCTGGTGAAACTTGTGTGCTTCTTTTGTCTTGTACCTGAAAATGATGCTCAACAATGTTACTCTAAACTTGAACTAAATTTCAACAATTAAATGATTTATATTTAGTAAGTAATCGATGTCATTGATAATTAATATGTATATTCAAATAATATACATGAAAAAAAAAACATACGGTTGGAATAGGTTTGCAAACTCAGCAGACACATTTTCATCCAACTTCTAAAAAATATATGTCAAGACTCCTTCAAATGTCTACCTCTTTAATGTCTTTGTCTCTAACTGTGATTTCAACTGGTGAATTCTTTGTTGCAATTGAGGATCAACAGTGTTTTACAATGGTTGTGAGGACAACATCATCCCAATTGAAGTGCACTACCTCGAAAACAAACCCCATTTTTGTTGCAACTAGACCCAGGCACAGGCAAAATGGCAATGCTTTGATAGGCACAGTAAATTGCGATTTTGTTATTTGTTATTGCCAACCTTCAAAGCAAATTAAATGTTATTATACTAGTTCTACCATTCTGCAACTAAAAGAAATATCACCTGTAAGTAGAACCCAGAAAGATTTTTGGTGTGTTTTTCGATTTTATTGTTTGTTACCCCCAAAAAAAAATAAAAATAAAAAAATAAAATAAAGTGAAATTTGGGCTTCTAGTTTTGCGTGTTACCTGTACGTGGTATGTATACTATTTTAAGTTAGCATGATTTGAGGCAACTTGAATCATGAGTCCAAGGATAAAGTCCTTCCTGATGCATTTATTTGATTTTTTTTTTTTTTCATTTCTTTGATACCAAGGCCCCCATGCCCTAATGTTCATCGAGCCTCTAAAATCTGAGGGTAACGGCCCTAATCACCAATTCTATATTTATTATGGGGTTCTTTTCATCTTTTTTTCCTTCTTATTCTTCATCTTTTCCTTTCATTCTTTTCTTTTTAGTCCCTGCTTTCAGACGAACTTTGCAATGATAGATTCTCCACTCACAGAGTTTGTCGCAAGGGTGAGAAAAAAAAAATTTAATGAGAGGGGAAGGAGGGGAATAAGAAGATAGAAAGGGGTGACGACCTATGCGAGAAGGAAATAGAGTGAGATGATGATGGATGATTGACGAGTGATGATTGGAAAACTGGGAGGCCATTGCGATGGCCATCGTCGCAGCCCCATCTCCTATATCTCTCGCCTTCACCGGTCGTCTCTCACCATCTCCAGTCATCTCTCATTATCTCTCGCAATCGATCACCCCCTTCAATCTTGTTACTGTCGTGGGAGGGAAGAAAAATTTAGGTTTTGCCTTTTATGGGTAGTGTGGATGAGAAACTGTGGCGTGGATAAAAAGGGAGTGATGTGGGAAAGAAAAAATTAGATGAGTGGTTTAGGACAGTGGAATTGGTGATGTTAAATAATCACTGTTTTTTTAAAATATAACTTTTGTCGTAGAAAGAACGCTAATTGAATTTAATCGTAAACATGGCTAATACGTTCACTTTTCTTCATTTTTGGTAATATCTATTTTAATAATGCCAAAGCCCACAAATTTTTTTGGGTCCACTCCTGCCCCTAGCATATTTTCAAAGTCTTGAATTTCAAATGGAAACCATACAAAGCACAGGCATTTGGCAATCGATAAATAAATCCTATTATGTTATTACTAAGTGAATATACACTTTCTTCGTGGTCTCTTTTCTTATTCTCGATCTTACTTGTTTTCTCTATTTTTGAGCACCCATAATAAAATAAAACAAAAAGATTCCTAAAGTTTATTACCCAAATTTTTTCCATTGTAGTGTTATTGGTAGTTTTGACTCATGAGATAGGATTAATCATATGTGCTCGATTGTTTCAGTGTAGAATATCTTATCTTTGAAAGATCAGTACCACCGAAAAGTTAAGTTTAAGCAAATTGAAGTCGTAGATATACAATTGAATATGTAATTGTTATAAAATCATTATTATACTTTAACAATAAAAATATATGACTAAAATTCACTCACCATACATGCACTAATGGCTTGCCCTTCAACAATATGGCTAACAAACTCAAACATCACCCTACGTTTTTGGAATTAAGTGATGTGCATGGATTAGTGAAACAAACTCTTTAATTTTATTTAAAACTTATTTTCATTTTTGGAATTAAGTGATGTGTCATTGTGAGAAGGATGGACACCTTGGTGGTCCTTGTCCATGAATGTTAGTGGTGGGATCGGGCTCTGAATGCATGTGTATTGCACTTGTTGGACCTCACAGGTGGGTTGCATCCGCATCTCGAGGTGTGTACTTTTTGGGACCTGTTGGACTGCTCACCTTCCGAGCCGACCTCATTAAGGACATATATGATGCTAGGAGTCTTTTTATCTATTTTTTTTACGACACCTTCCTTTTCTTTGCCCGGTCATGTCTTTTTTTCGGGCCCAGGAATTCTTTCAGCTTACCCTTCTTGATCAAGTACTCAATCTCACTTGTGAGACTTTTGCAATCCTCAATGATGTGGTCGTCTTCCTTGTGAAATGAGCAATATTTGTTGTTATCGCCCCGAGAATGATCTCTTCGCTGTTTGGCGGGCCACTTCAATTCTCTCCAATTTTGGACCAGACAAAATTGGATGCCTTATATTTCCTTGCGCGGCCAGAGTCGGGTTTGTTGTCATTGAGCTTCCTCTTTCTGTCGTCGTCCTCTTGTTTCATTCCATCCTTATTGTCTTTGGGACCATAGGGTTTCTTTTTTGTCTCTTTCTTGGTGACCAACATCTCTCGAGAATGATGTATTTTTAGGTGCTATTAAGTAAGTCTGCCATGTTAGTTGGAGGCTCCAGAGAGATGAAGTTGTAGAACTTGCTTCTTCTCAGACCCGAGGTGAAGGCTGTGGCCAAGATGTCATCGCTACAGCCATCGATGAGGGTTAACTCATCATTGAAGCATGTGACGTATTCCTTCAATGTCTTGTTCGACTTCAATTTGAAAGTGACCAAGTAATGTTGGTCCTTCTTGGTTCGTTGGTTGCCGATAAAGCGGGTGAGAAAAGTTTTTGCCAACATTCGAAATGAGTCAATGGACTTCGGGCCAACATTCGAAATGAGCCAATGGAACTTCAGGCTGGTGGGGAATGACCGATACATTACTGCTTCGGATCCTTCTTTGAGCGCTATTACATACTGGAAGTGGCGTAAGTAGTCGAACGGGTCTATTGTCCCGTCATAAAACTCCAGCTTTGGTGGGCTAAATTTCTTTGGCAGTGTCTCGTTCATGATGTGATCCATGAATGGGGAGACGATAAGGTTGAACAACACATCTAGATTGGTGGCCCCAAGCCGAAGGGGGTTCTGCGAAGCGGGTTTGTAGCTTTTAGACCCTGAGTTTCCATTGGCTACTCCTCCACCCTTAGTCCACTGAGAGCCGACAGAGGCAAAGTGGCTCTCCTACACGTGTTCTCTAGTGTTTTATGGGGATGGGGCTCTTCACGACTCTCGGTCTCTTCGGCGGGTGGAGGGTTCTGCTATGTGAATATCTCCATCACTCGTGCGGTTTGCTACACCTGGGTTGACAACAGATCCACCTTGGGGTTCGTCGTGAGGTTGTTCCCCCTGCGATGTTGGTGCCACTGGAGCTGGCAGCGCTTCACTGGTTCGAGCGTTCAAGGGCTCAATGATGTCTCCATTATTGTGAGATCTCGTGGTCACCATCTTTCTAGATTGTAAGTAAGGATGATATCAATGTTTTCTAAGGAACTTCGTTGTTCCCCACGGATGGCCCCAAACTGATGTAGTTGAATCCGGTTATCCTTGACCTTGACCTGCACAGGGAACAGATGTGAACCGACCACCGTTGCGGTGGCCAATGACACTCCGATGCTAAAGTAAGACAAGGCTTGAGAAATGCGTAATGCTGTAAATTGGGTTTTGTAGCATACATTTATTCATCAACCTTCTGTCGTATTTATACTGCGAGAGTCCTTGTTTGGCTCAGCCTTTGGTGGCGTAGTTTAGGGAAAGATATCTTGTTGGAGATCATTTTCCTATTAGGAGTCTTCCATGTAGGAGAGTTTTCCTGAACAACTTGTGCTCCTAGATCTAAGGGAGATTATTCCCTTGTAGAATATTGTCCATGCATGGGGAGTTTTCATGCACGACTTATACTCCGTTATTTGTTTTCTAGTTGGAATCAATGTATTGCTGGCCTGCCCGTCTTAGATCGATCCCCTAGATAATTTTCCTATCAGGTCTTACGGGTATTGGGCTTGACCATGTGACGTATGGGCTTAATAGGGAGTTGCAATTTGGATCCAACCTCTCGGACCTTGCCAAGATGGTCTTAGTGTTGTCTGGGCTTTATTGGATTGGGTGGGCACGTTTATCATGACATGTGTACAACACAGATTATTGAACGGTTTTGTGTATCATCAGATAATATTTTAAAAGGTCATTCATGATAGCACATATGTTAAAAAAAATAATTGATAGCATTTATGTATATAAGATACATAATACAACCATGACATTCCCAAATGCTAACAAACAATTGATCATAATTATGTACATGAGATAGATAATACAATCATAACATTCACAAATGCTAACAAGCAATTGATAGTACTTATGTACATGTGTAGATAATACAACCATGATATTTCACAAATGCTAACAAACAATTAATTACATTTATGTACATGTGATAGATAATACAACCATGACATTCACAAATGCTACGTTGGGATAACATTTTTCATGGTAGCTATTTTAAAAAGATAACATGGGCTACTGTGACTTGCACTAAATATTATATTACCCTTGTTCATAGTGTTCTTGTAATGTCTAGAAAGGTCATTTTTGTTGTAGTGTAAGTTTTGATCATACCTAATAGTTCGAAAGTCTTTATCTATCCTGATCATGCAACTCTCATGTATCATTTGTCTAAGAAGGATGGCAAACCACGTTTGATCCTTCAAGAGTTTTTTTTATTTTTTTTTATTTTTTATTTTTTTTTACTGTGGGATGCTAGACCTTTATTACTTATAAAAAAATTGATTTACAACCTAAACGGGAGTACATTACGACTTTACCCGTATTGAGAACCAAACAAACAAACTAAACAAAAACCTATCCAAAGGACAAGCTCAACACTTAACCATTGACCTAGCAATTGCTTCAAACCATAGTCAAACTGTAGCACATCAGAAATTTGCACCAAAGGCCCAATAAGCAGCCAAAAAAATGCAATAAAAATCAGCACAATAACCACAAGAATCACATCAGCACCCTGCTTTAGCAAGCAAAATCAGCCACCAACCATGACTTCACCTGCGGCATCAACAGCAGCCTGCGAAGCCCCCGCTTAAAGTCTGTCCAAAACAGAGAGCACCCTGTTTCGTACTCTGCAGCCTCCCTAGAGCAAACCAAATTGCGCAGATATCAACCCAAACAGCAGCACTCTGTCCATCCAGACAGTACCCTGTCTAGATTTGAGATTTGAGATAAAAAGGGAACAAAGAATGTGATTGCAGATAACCTAAGATGATTGTAGAATCTGAAAAATAGTCGTTACCCATAGCTGAAACATTTTCTGATGAACAGTAAATGATGGTATCTCACTCACCTTTGAGGCCCCCATGGTATGTGGATATTGTGAACTATCTTGTTACTAGACCATTGGTCAAAACAATATAAATTCAAATTCTTAGCAAATGGCAACTATTGCTTTTGGGATGACCCATACATATTCAAGTATTGTTCTAACCAAGTCATTAGGAGATGTGTTCATGATGGTGATCAACAAATTGAGCTTTATCCATACCTCGAATTGATAACTCTAGTCACATGGGTTCCACAAATAAATTGGATATTAACTTGATTAATATTACATGGCCTTGTTATGAAATTGGTGCTTGATCAAAATTTAGACATGCCATAAATGAAAGACATTTGAGGAATTAATTTTAACGGATTTTGAGCTAAGGATCAATGCTTTTACATGGACCAAAACATCCTCAAACAATTTATCCAATTTTGGTTATGTCCCAGCTAAAGCCAGATAAAAAATGTAAGTATTTCACGGTTGTTTTTTCAAATAGAAAGTAAAACACCCTATATGTTGTCACATAGACTATAAATAATTAATTTTTTTGTTTGATTACTACGTGGTCCTGTTTTGAAATTGGTGTCCAAACATAGTGGCGACTTCCCACAGCTAATTACAAAGGATAAACCACAACTTTCATTCATGCATAGGCCACAAGCACTTTTTTCGCGTTTATCATTATTCAAGATCCTCAAATATTATATCACGAGATACATAAGAATGTTGTTGTATCACTAATATTATGTTTCTTATCATCGCGTTGTCCTCCTTCCAACCATGCGTCATAGTTAATTATCAGACCCCAAAAACAGAGTGCAACCACTCTGTTTTAGCTGCTAAAATCCTGCGTCACAATCTGTTACCAGGCCTTAATCCACATAAATCATACCCAAAACTAGCAAATTAAGTTTGTCTAACCTCCAAAATACTGGCACCAAATTCAAAGAACTAGAAATCCTAATAACAAAATAAACTAACAATAATAATAATAATGTCTTAAAAAGTTGTTCAGTGGAGGAGTTGTGTTTTCTAATGTGCATCACCCTACTAATTTACATCCATTTTCTCAGCGTATGTATGTTTTCTTGTTTTTATTTATTTATTTGTTTATTATTTATTTATTTTTATCACTTTCATGTTCACGTTTTCACTTATTAGAAATTAGACACCTAAGTCAATGTCATTATTATTATTATTATTATTATTATTATTATTATATTGTTGTTGTTGTTAAGGCTGTGAGGATAATGAATACAAGCAGAAAAAAAAACTACTCAAGTTTAGATTTGATTACCTAGCTAGGGCATGCATACAACAAATTTAGATTTATACTTGCATCACTTGGGGGGATTTTCATTAGCGAGAATCCATATACATGGACCAAATCTGTAAGTTTTGCATTGACCATTTCTAAGTTTAGAGTTGAGCGACAATTGGATGGTAATAAACCCAATTACATTGTATATAATACGCGTGGATGGTAATGAATCTTCCTTATTGTTGCTGTTTTTTAGGGCTTACCATTCAACGATTGACTAATTCGTGTCTGACTTTTTATATATTTCCCTTAACTTAGGTTTTCCATTATGTATAAATAGGGTATTTATTTAATACCACCAAATTAAGGGGATTAATAAATATAATAATAAGGTGAAGCCATGGGAAAGCAAATACTAGGTTTTCTCGTTGTCTTCATTGTCCTCATCGCCACTGTGCAGCTATTTGAGGCCGAAGCAAATTCGGAATTTTTGGCCCTTTCCCCCGCCAGAAAAAGATGCACGAGTAAGTGTGGTGCAACATGCGGAGCAGGAGGGGTTACTACCTGTGCAGCAACTTGCATCAGTAAATGCAGGACTGTGAAATAGAGACTATACGGGTCCGAAATTCTTGGAGATTATGTAGTCCATCTGTTGATGAATTGTGCACCATTTAGCACTAATTAATTTCTCTCTCTTTGTGTAAGTTGAATCAAAGCAGTGGAGTTATTAATAAGAGCATCATGAGTAGGCATACCAAATAAATGCCCCTATAAAGGGTCAAACAATTATTTTCATGAGTTTAGATTCCAGATCACCTGCTCCATGGAGAGGGACTGGATTATATGCTCATCACAAAATTATAAAAGAGAACTATTATGTCCACTGAAACAATCAACAAATATTTTACCAAATAATCCGGAATATGTAGGGCTTGCACTGACTATCACCTCTACAAGAAGGAAAATACAAGAATATGAAAGTTAGAATAGTTAAAGAAGTAAATTTAAAATAGAAAAGTGTTGAAAATTAAACTTGACATTATTAAGTAAGTTTTTGACTAGAATTTGAAGCGGCTACAGTTATCTGAATTTAGCTTACAATATATCAAATGAAAATTTTGTTTGTTTAGTTTCCAAAGATTCAAATGGTGCATCAATTGAATTTGTATTGAGAAATATATGGCCAATTTACTACTAAATGTTCAGTGGTAACTGAAAACTGTGAAAAATGAAAATGTATCTTTTGATTTGTAAAAGTGTGATTGATGAAAAGTGTCTCTAGATTGCTCTTTTTGGTAGTATATATAGTCATGTACTCTAAGTTATGTTTCAATGTAAAAAACATCCAATTGAGTTGTGAAGTCCTCTTATATTCCTTTTTTACTTGTGTGCTTTGTTTCAATGGAAAATGACTTTTAGGGCATACTTTTTTCACGAAATAGACAAGTTAGATACCATAGTTGATGTAACGACTAATTTGTGCCTAATTTTATACTTTTATGACTAACAATGACTCTTTTATTAACCCAGGTTAACCCATAAGGTTATATGACATATTTACCCACTAAACAAATAGAAAACCTAAATTTATAATTTTATGACTAACAAGGACTACAGGAAAAAAAAACTACGTTAATAGTTATGGAACGACAATTTTAGTCACTCTTTGTTATTGACCAACAAGGACTATAGGAAAAAAAATATACTTTAATTGTTATTGACCAATTTTAGTTACTCTTTGTTAGTTTTATTGATCAACAAAGACTATAGAAAAAAAATCATTAGCATGTTCATTGACTTGAAAAAGATTAGGATTTATCACATGAAAAATTATGATTTATAATATAAAATTGTTATTGAACGACAATTTTAGTTACGATTTGTTATTGACCAACAAGGACTATAGGAAAAAAAAAACCTACGTTAATTTTTAATGACCAATTTTAGTTACTCTTTAGTTTTATTGACCAATAAGGACTACTAAAAAAAACTACGTTAATTGCTATTAAACAACAATTTTAACAATGATCATAAAAAACGTTAATCTGTTCACTGACCAGAATAAAATTAAGATTTATCATATAATGTCCATTATTTTCAGGTCAGTGAACATGCTAATGTTTTTTTCTTTATTTTTTTCCCTGTAGTCCTTGTTGATCAATAAAACTAACAAAGAGTAACTAAAATTGGTCAATAACAATTAACGCAATTTTTTTTTTGTAATCCTTGTTGGTCAATAACAAAAAGTAACTAAAATAGTCGTTCAATGACAATTAACGTAGGTTTTTTTTTGTAGTCCTTGTGGTCATAAAACTATAAAATTAAGTTTTCTATTTGTTTAGGAGGGTAAATATGTCATATAACTTTATGGGTTAACCTGGGTTAATAAAATAGTACTTTTTAGTCATAAAAGTATAAAATTAGGCACAAATTAGCCATTACATCAACTATGGTATCTAAATTATCTATTTTGTGAAAAAGTAGGCCCTAAAAGTAAATTTCCGTTGTTTCAATCTTGTTCCAACAAAGTGGTATCAAAGCTTGATGTTAGAGAATGTTTCCTAAAGAAGACACTTTTTCTTTCCAATACCTACAACTCACCAAACTCAATTATAAAAATTGAGCAATTCGGGTGAAGGTAATCCTTGGTTCTCAAGGACTATAGGACATTGTTGAGAAATGCTATGTAGAACCTCAAAATGAGGAGACTTTGAATCAAAGTAAAAAAGAAGCCTTGGAGAAAGCTATGAAAAAAGATCAATGTGCTCTTACTGTCGTCCATAAGGATTAGATGATGACATGTTCGAGAAAGTTGTTAATGAAACAAACTCCAAGTAAGCATGGGACACTCTTCGAAATTCCGTCATGGGAGTTGAAAAAGTGAAGAAAGTGCGTCTTCAAACTCTGAGGGCTGAGTTTGAATCTTTTTTTATGAAAAAAAATGAATCCATTTCTGATTACTTCACAAAAGTCTCAGCGGTGGTGAATCAAATGAAAAGGCTTAGAGAAAAATTCAAAGATACTCGTGTTGTTGAGAAGATTATTCGTTCTTTAAATTTCAAATTCAATCATGTGGTGGTAGTCATTGAAGAGTCCAAAGATTTGGATGCCATGTCCATCGACGAATTAAATGGATCCTTACGAGCTCATGAAGAAAGAATGAACCGAGGCAAGCAAGAACAAGTGGACCATAAGCTATTATCATCAGTCAGAACTGAGTAAGTATTGATCATGTTCGGCGACCATTGTTTGTAGTTGGACAATGATCTCTACAAGACATCATGGTTAGGCATCTTGAAAGCTGACTAGACTCCCATTTTCTAAGCCATTTTCACCCGCGCTCGGCGAACTACAGTCTTATAGTGGACCAAAAGCTATCATCATCAGTTCAAACTGACTAACTTGGAAAACTATGGTCTTAGAGCGGACCAGAAGCTATCGTCATCAGTTAGAACTGACTAAGCTTTGATCTGGTTCGGTGGCCATTGTCTGTAGTCAGTGTTCTAAAAAATGGCCTAGGCGGCGTTGGAGAAACGCCCAGATTAATGGCTGGGTGGGGTGAAAAATTGGGTAGGCACTTAAGCGGTCTAGGAGGGGTCTGGGCGGTTTGGTCGGGTTTTATTTTAATAAGGCAGATTGTGTTCTTAATTTATTTTTCTTTCCCCTTTTTTGGAAATAAACAATTTAATTTTTTTTATTCAGTATATGTTTGAATGTAACAATTGATGATTACTTAATGGAATTCTCAAAGGATTTGTCGGTACCAATTTTAGTAATTTAGATTTTATCAAACATAACTGAGGTCATTCATGCAATTTGAAGAAAAATAAAAGAGTAGGTTTGGATATTTGTCTACAAATTCAACTTTGTATAAAGTACTCATCATGAAAAACTTCGGTCATTTTAGTTTTAATAAATTTTGTTCATGATTGTAAAGTTTTCATGTTTATAAAATTTTCATAGGTATCTTGGCATTAAATTGGATGTAATTGATAAAATATTATGCTTAACTTTTGTAAATTATTAAAGTTCTAATACAAAACCTAAAATCGCCTAGGCTCTTGCCAAGGCCCCTGGGCATTAGGCACCTGCTCGCCGCCAGCCCACAGCCTAGTGCATTTTAGAACATTTTCTTTAGTTGACAGTAATCCTTGGCAAGTCATCGTGATCAGATGTCGAGAGCGCTAACTAGACTATCACTTTATAAGCCATCTTCATCCACGCTCGGTGAACTACGGTCTTAGAGTAGATCAGAAGCTATCGTCATTAGTCAAAACTGACTAAGTCTTAATTGGGTTCGGCCTCCGTTTGGCACTAGGCATGTAAGTCTGACTTAGGTGTCCTGACTTAGTTAATTTGCCTAATAGTCCAACACAGGGGTCAGATCAGTAGGTCTGATTCTGGAGTCTAATAGTCATATATAGATTGATCGGATTGAATTCATCCAAATTTAATGAACAACAACAGAACTTTAATAGAGCGGATACCTAGGATTTGTTGATAATAATATCGTTGTAGGTGTGTTATGTATTCGATGGGCGACTAAGGCTAATATTGTTCGTGTTTTCCTTCTTTTGGGCCACTAATCTGACTAGGCATTTGCTTGGGCTTACTAGTTGGATGGGCCCTATTAGTGAGATCATTGTACCACGTGTACGATGTAGATTGCGAGATAGTTTAGTATCAGTTACTGCCCCCAATTAATGAGGTTTCATGCAATGCCATTAGTTCAATGAATGTGGACTCGTGCAGTTGCAGTTGGAACCGTCGCTTCCTTATATCCCGTATGACATTTGATGCCGGCGTAACTGTTGGGTGACTTCTTTTCATAAACCATCACGCCTATATATAGGCCGGTCTTCACCATTTCAAACGTTGTCATTAATGTTGTAAAGCATATCCTTCAATTGCATCTTTCTAGAGAAGATGTTTTGGTTCTCCAAAGGCTAAAGAAATATCTTCGTTATTGGAGTCTTCAAGTGTTCTAACATTTACAGTGATGAGTCTTGACAAGACCTGCTATTCTGTGGTGCTACTTGGTTTGGGTGTGTCGCGCCCCGATTTTCGAAGAAAACGAAAATCCTATAATCCACGTAGGATTATCCGTTTCTCCCAAAACTTGGGAAGTGAAAATTCAATAACAATAGAAACAAATAGCAGCAACAACTAAACATGATTTAATTATTAAAATATATAAAACTCTAACCCGGAAAGGACTGGCGTGGCTAGCTCACTAGCAGAACTCCAGTAACGCAGCTCAAAATCTCTAAAACCTGAAAGGCTAATCGGCTACATTCCAAAAGGAATGTACCCAAGAAGCAAAAGCTCACTTGGGTCAGCAATAAAGCTGGTGTGAGAAATCTTCATCCCAAAGTTAATAAATCCTTACACGACAACATCAAAATAAACAAAACAATAAACAACCACATCATCAGGTAGTTCCTCAATGAGGCAAAGGTGTTTTCATCCTAACTATATAAATTGACTATGTCATCTTGCATTAAAAAGTTAAAAGCAACTAGATAATATTTCTAAGTTATTGGTCCTCACAAATGTGATTTATTTTCAAACCATGATACAATTCATAGTCATATTAGACTATTATTGAAATATTAACAAAACACATTTTCTACCTTTGGGAAGACATGTAGTTCTCATTCAATGGTTGAATGAGCATTTAGTTTCTTCTTTTAAGGTAATCATGCACTTACACAAAAAAGAAATCTCGTTTTTTTCCACAATCGCACCATCCTCCTTGTGCCGAACACACCTCACCCAAGTGTGCCTCCCTTGCCTTGGAAACCACTCGGAGCGTACATGTTCCAAGTGGGGTGCCACACCGAGGAACATGTCATCTCACCCGAAGTTCGATCCAGGCAAGCATTTCCTAAATCTACACGTACAACCGATCGCACACTGAACGATGCACCGATATGCAAGCAAGTCTGCATACCATAATAATATCACACGTATACAAACAAGTCTGTATGCAAAAGTTTATTTTCTTTTCACATTTTTTCCGGAGTTGTGGAAAAGAGCATAAAAAAATTATCAACTAAAACTCAAAACTCTTTTATGGTGACTCTTTGTCAACCATAAATAAATCAACCACAGTATCCACCATTATCTTGGGGAACAAATAATATTTGACACATTGCAAATTCACACATCTCATCTCTTTGCATCATATGAAAAACAATATGCACACCAATTCGCATAACAATATAAATACTCAAACTAAAACAAATGCTCAATTATATTCCAGCCAATATCTATTACTAGAAAATTTTCTTCTATTTTATGTTATGCAATTGGGATCAATCTCGCTAGCTATGTAAAAAGGCCCAAAGAAATACTCCAAAGATAATATCTTCCAGGTCATGATCAAAAGAGCATATGACAATGAGATACATTAGGAACTAAGCAAAATTGACTCATTTCATTCTTGTAAAACTTCCCCAAATCCATCTTCTATTTCACTAAGGAATTTCATCAAATAAAGGAGCAATGTATCGATAACCTTTGACAATTAACGAGAAAATATTTCTGATAGTGGCACAACACTTTGACAACAAACTTTAATAAACCATATGGACACATATGATGAATTTCAATTTCAACCCGATGGGATTTGACAAATCCAAAATGCACATACACCTACTACCTAAATGTGGGAACATCTGATCTAACTTATGAGATACAATTTGTCCAAATTTTCTTCATGATAACACTCAGGGGTTCCTTAGTCTTACACAAACCCTACTCAATCACATGCTTTTATAATGATGATGATGACCTGGAAAACCCCGAATGCCTTGACAATTGCCTAAAATCAATGGGAACTACTATGGGTATCCACTCATTCATTCAAATCAATTAATCAAGGTAATCAAACCCCATCAATTTAATCTACCAAATTAAGGGCAAAATCAGGAAGAAAGAAAATGGGGGTTTAATCAAAGTAGATTAAACACACAACACATAACTATCAAAACCATCACATAAAACAAACTGAAAGGGGTAAAAGAGAACTCACTGGAGAGATCGCAAACCGTAAAGGATTTTGCAACGGATCCATGCAATAACCCTTCATAGTCAACGCCAGCCAAAAATAACACCCGCAAACATGTCCAGCCACCAAGATCACAAACCAAACACAAAAGAATTTTTTAATATCCACAGTAGTTTGATTGAAGCTATAGATCTTATCTGCAAAAGCCAATTCAGCTGATCCCACTTCTTCCCAAGCAACAAACACACCAGATTCAAACCTTCATCTCCAGATTTAAAAAAATTTAGCATGAACAAACAAATTTAGACTAACAAAACTAATCAACAATCATTTAATTCCCAAAACATAGGACAAACAATAATTTTGATATGGCTCTTCATCATTTTGTGAGATTTTGGAGATGGAAACGTGAATCAATGAATGAATGAGCAAACCGTTGTGACACTAGTAGAAGTGAATCGAACAGGGTTTTGAATTGCTTACCTTCACATCGAACAATTTGTAGAAAGAAAATGAACGAACAATTTGGAGTGAATCGATGAGAAGCAATCACAAACTGTTTCTGAAAATGAGAACTGAGAGGAGAAGAAGCTCTAGAGAGAGACAAAGATCTAAATCTGGAAATCAATTGATAGCCTAGTTTTTGGATCGAACAAACGAACGCCTGAATTGACGAAGAAGCTCAAGAGACAGACAAAGATCTAAATTTGGAAATCAATTGATCTTTCACCTGTCCGTCATAGGCTATTTCCTCATTCAACCTTTGGTTTTGCTTCACAGAGAGAGATTGAAAGTGCAAGCGATCGTAAGAGGGAGAAGGAGATCACAGACGAAGTAACGGATGAACGAATGCGAAAAAAATTGTTGTTCGACGATGAACTCCATTGTAGAAGAAGAGATATCGGAGGACAACAACATGATTTCTCCATTCAAAAAAAGAGAAGGAGAAACCCTAACTTTTTTTTTTAATATATGGTGGGTGGCTATTTGCCCCCACCAAACTTTCGCATGCACCCACCCTCTTTCACAAAATAAAACCCTAATCATTAGTTAAATAAAAGCCTAAAACCAAGCCCAAATACAATTTAGTAGCAACCCATCAACATTAGGGTTTACAAAAATTTTGGCTAAATATGCACACACTTTATTTTATTTAGTAATGACAAACAAAAAAATCTTTTTCCAAATAATTGAGATTACAACATATGCCATAATTAATAAATAAGAAAATTTTATATTTATTTAATTAGATGGGTATTATAATATATACAACTTAAAAGAATCTCGTCCCGAGATTCGGCAGAGGAAGGTAAGTAGGAAATTAATTCTTAAATAAACAAACCAACATCACATGGACAAACAAATAGCTCATACGTATGCCCATAACTTAATGAAGACAATCACACAAAAATATAAAAAAAATTCAGTAAGTACAAAAATTACGGGGTGCTACAATATATACAACTCAAAAGAATCTCGTCCCGAGATTCGGTAGAGGAAAGAAAGTTAAGCGAATTAAAAAAAAATACAACTTGTCAAACGAAATAAGAGTTTAAAATAAAATTTACGATTGAATTTTAGGTGCATAAATTTTTATTGTTATTGAAAAAGTAGAGGTGTTACATTATATACAACTCAAAAGAATCTCGTCCTGAGATTCACAAAAAAGGTTAACTAAAGATTCAGGATAACAAACCGCTACAACGAAACTACCCGAAATAATGTCATCCACTATTGACATTAAAATAAGTTAGTCACAGAAATCTCATCCTGAGATTAACGAAGAAAAAGAAACAATAATAAAAGTTCAAGGTTCACCCTTGTCACTTTCTCTCTAAACATTCACACTACTACTCTCCCATATCCACACTCCGAGGATCACCTAGACTCTACCCCATCCTAAGCTAACCAAATGCTCTGATACCAAACTGTCACGCCCCGAATTTTTAAGAAAACGAAAATCCTATAATCCACGTAGGATTATCCGTTTCCCCCAAAACTCGGGACGTGAAAATTCAATAACAACATAAACAAATAGCAGCAACAACTAAACATGATTTAATTAATGAAACATATAAAACTCTAACCCAGAAAGGACTGGTGTGGCTAGCTCACTAGCAGAACTCCAGTAACGCAGCTCAAAATCTCTAAAACCTGAAAGGCTAATCGGCTACATTCCAAAAGGAATGTACCCAAGAAGCAAAAACTCACTTGGATCAGCAATAAAGCTGGTGTGAGAAATCTTCATCCCAAAGTCAATAAATCCGCACATGACAACATCAAAATAAACAAAACAATAAACAACCACATCATCGGGTAGTTCCTCAATGAGGCAAAGGTGTTATCATCCTAACTATATAAATTGACTATGTCATCCTGCATGAAAAAGTTAAAAGCAACCAGATAATATTTCTAAGTTATCAGTCCTCACAAATGTGATTTATTTTCTAGCCATGATACAATTCATAGTCATATTAGACTATTATTGAAATATTAACAAAACACATTTTCTACCTTTAGGAAGACATGTAATTTTCATTCAATGGTTGAATAAGCATTTAGTTTCTTCCTTTAAGGTAATCATGCACATAAACAAAAAAAGAAATATCGCTTCTTTTCCACAATCGCACCATCCTCCTTGTGCCGAACACACCTGTGAGCATATAATTCGTTCCATGGGACCTTGTAATTTCTTCTTACATTATGCAGAATAAGTACAGACTCTCCCCGGGGGACAAGTATGTCTTCAGTCTTTTGTTGATCCTTGCCTCCCTCCACTGCTATTGGGACATAATACGTGCACCTAATTTTGATACGGTTGATTCTATTGTATCTACAGGGCTTCACGCATGATGCCACACCTGGAAGGCAGAGTGGTGGAGCGAAGCTCAGTTGGATGTGTCTTGTTGTTCTGGGGTGCTAACTCTCCATCACCTTAGGCATCCCTCATTTGAGCGACATCCTCATCTGCCTTCTTTCGCTTTCATTTTCAAATCTTGTTTGCAAGGCAGATTGGCGGAGCAAGGTGTCTACAGTCTATTTCGCGTATCTTCGTTGTCACTTTCAAATCATCCTTCCGAGGCAGATTGGTGGAGTGAAAAATAAATCGCGTACTTGCAGCTTGTAGCCTACTTTGGGTACTTTTGCTTCACTTTTGAATCCTTTTTTGAAGGCAGATTGACAGAGCGAATTCTTGACGTGCGTTTTAGCGGATCCATACTCGTACCGAACTTAGATACTTGTATTTTATAAAATTTTGTACTGGTAAGTCGGGCAAGCTTTATAACAACTTTCTTAGTAATCAATAAAGTATGTTTTCTATAATTTGTGTTTATTCTTTAAATGAATCTGTATCATATAAGCTTGTGCAAACAAATCTTATAAACTGAAAAATAAAAGAAATCAAAACAATAAGATAGTTTGAATTTGAACGAGGACTAAGCTAATATGGCCCTGAAAGAAATACGCATGGTCCTGGCTCAGACCTTATAGCTTCATTGGCGAAGTGTCACGTTTCGCCAATGATAGCGAAGTCACTAAAAAGTGAACGTGGGTGCAGGTCGTTCCTCGCTCGTTGCCTACTTTTGAAGTAGGTGTCGGTTGGTTGAAGTGTTGCTACTTAACTTTGTAATGGACTGGAGTGACAGACGGATGGTGTCTCCGGTGTTGGATTCTGGCTCGTCACACAGTTGAGCCTTTGTTGTCGAATCTTTGTCTTTATCCATGCGGGGTGATTCTTCCCTTTCATTCTAGCTCAGTCTTTGATATGTATGTTCAGCGGGCTCGAGCTCTAATTGCTAACAATCCAGCTGCTTCAACGGTGCATAGTGGCAGTCTCTCACTGAAGGTATTTCCATGAATTGTTCCTTCTGCCTGATTGGCAGTGTAATTGATGCACTAGTGAAGAGTGGAAACTACCATTCCCATTTGATGAAGATAGGGCCTCCCCAAGATGATGTTGTAGGTGGATGGAGCATCGACCACCATAAACTTCTGGAAAATGACTTTCTAAAGTTGTGGCTTTTCCGCCACTACTGTTTAGCTGATTATCTTGAGAGGGAAACACTTTTCTCCTTTAAACCCGATAATTGGTTGACTGGCGGGTGTCAAGTTCATTGTGGAATGCATTGAGAAACGAGACGTTTAGAGAGCTTCCTATGTCCACCAAGGCCCTTTTCACTTCCCACTTTGCTATGAGGACCAAAATGACCAGAGCGTCATTGTGAGGAGGATGGACACCTTGGTGGTCCTTGTCCATGAATGTTAGTGGTGGGATTGGACTCTGAATGCGTGCGTATTGCACTACTTGGACCTCACAGGTGGGTTGCATCTGCATCTCGAGGTGCATACTTTTTGGGACCTGTTGGACTGGTCACCTTCCGAGCCGACCTCATTAAGGACATATATGATGCTAGGAGTCTTTTTATCTATCTTTTTTACGACATCTTCCCTTTTCTTTGCCCGGTCATGTCTTTATTTCGGGCCCAGGAATTCTTTCAACTTACCCTTCTTGATCCAGTACTCAATCTCACTTGTGAGACTTTTGCAATCCTCAATGACGTGGCCGCCTTAGTTGTGAAATGAGCAATATTTGTTGTTATCGCCCCAGGAGTGATCTCTTTGCTGTTTGGCGGGCCACTTCAATTCTCCCCAGTTCTTAATGGAGGTTAGGACATCAAATAGACTGGAATTTAGGGGAGTGACGAATTTGGACCAGACAAAATTGTATACCTTATCTTGCCTTGCGCGGCCAGAGTTGGGTTTGTTGTCATTGCGCTTCCTTTTTCTGTCATCGTCCTCTTGTTTCATTCCATCCTTATTGTATCTGGGACCATAGGGTTTCTTTTCTGCCTCTTTCTTGGTGACCAACATCTCTCGAGAGTGATGTATTTTTAGGCACTATTAAGTAAGTCTGCCATGTTAGTTAGAGGCTCCAAAGAGATGAAGTTGTAGAACTTGCTTCTTCTCAAACCCGAGGTGAAGGTTGTGACTGAAATATCATCGCTATAGCCATCGATGAGGGTTAACTCATCATTGAAGCATGTGACGTATTCCTTCAATGTTTTGTTCAACTTCAGTTTGAAAGTGACCAAGTAATGTTGGCCCTTCTTGGTTCGTTGGTTGCTGATAAAGCGGGTGAGAAAAGTTTTTGCCAACATTCAAAATGAGTCAATGGACTTCAGAGAGAGGCTGTGGAACCAGGTCAGCGCTGACTTCTTCAGGCTGGTGGGGAATGACCGGCACATTACTGCTTCGGATCCTTCTTTGGAGTGCTATTACATACTAGAAGTGGCGTAAGTGGTCGAACGGGTCTATTGTCCCGTCATAAAACTCCAGCTTTGGTGGGATAAATTAATTTGGCAGTGTCTCTATCATGATGTGTGATCCATGAATGGGGGGACGATGAGGTTGAACAACACATCTAGATTGGTGGCCCCAAGACGCAGAGGGTATTGCGAAGCGGGTTTATAGCTTTTAGACCCTGAGTTTCCATTGGCTGCTCCTCCACCCTTAGTTCACTGAGAGGTGACAGAGGAAAAGTGGCTCTCCTGCATGTGTTCTCTGGTATCTTCTGGGGATGGGGCTCTTTGCAGCTCTCGGTCTCTTCGGTGGGTGGAGGGTTCTTCTATGTGAATATCTCCATCGCTCGTGCGATTTTCTACACCTGGGTTGACAGCAGATCCACCTTGGGGTTCGTCGTGATTGATGTCGACGCGGGGGTCTGAGGTTATTCCCCCTGCGATGTCGGTGCCACTAGAGCTAGCAGCGCTTCACTGGTTCAAGCATTCGAGGGCTCAATGATGTCTCCATTATTGTGAGATCTCGTGGTCACCATCTTTCTGGATTGCAAGTAAGGATGATATCAATCATTCTCGTGCTCCTTGATCTAAGGGAGATTATTCCCTTGTAGAATATTGTCCATGCAGGGGAGTTTTCATGCACGACTTATACTCCATTATTTGTTTCCTAGTTGGAATCAATGTATTGCTGGCCTGCCCGTCTTAGATCGATCCCTCAGATAATTGCCCTATTAGGTCTTATGGGTATTGGACTTGACCATGTGACGTATGGGCTTAATAGGGGGTTACAATTTGGATCCAACCTCTCGGACCTTGCCAAGATGGCCTTAGTGTTGTCTGGGCTTTATTGGATTGGGTGGGCAAGTAGCCGCTTTGCTCTATTGTCGAGTTTATCATGACACGTGTATAGCATAGATTATTCAACGGTTTTGTGTATCATTAGATAGCATTTTAAAAGGTCATTCATGATAGCACATATGTTAAAAAAAACAATTGTTAGCATTTATGTATATATGATACATAATACAACCATGACATTCCCAAATGCTAACAAACAATTGATCATAATTATGTACATGAGATAGATAATACAATCTTAACATTCACAAATGCTAACAAGCAATTGATAGTACTTATGTAATGTGTAGATAATACAACCATGATATTTCACAAACGCTAACAAACAATTAATTACATTTATGTACATAAAGGTCATTTTTGTTGTAGTGTAAGTTTTGATCATACCTAATAGTTCAAAAGTCTTTATCTATCCTAATTGTGGATGCAAATTTCCGTCGGATCACATGCTAATGACACAAAGCAATCTGCATAAGATAGAATCACGTGTCGATCACGCAAAGTAATATGCACAAGATAGAAATTAATTCCTGACACAGGTATGGTGTCTGTCATGGGGACTCCGATGCCAAAATTAGAACAATGTCTTTAGGAAAATGGAAAATATCTTTATATTTGAAGAGAAAATTGTAAGTCAGGAAAGTGTTACCTCCAGATGGCTTTGTGTTTGGATTTTTATAGAGGCAGATCGAGTAAACTGCTAGCAGATGAGTGAGTCACGTGGTAGATGAGTGAGTGACCTGCTTGCAGGCGGTTGTACTCCAGCAGATGAGTGAGACACGTGGCAGATGAGTGAGTGACTTGCTTGCAAGCGGTTGTAACTCCAGTAGATGAGTGAGACACGTGGCAGATAAGTGAGTCATCTGCTTGCAGGCGGTTGTAACTCCTGCAAATGAGTGAGACACGTTGCAGATAAGTGAGTGATCTGCTCGCAAGCGATTGTAACTCTTCTTAGGTAGTTGTAACTTCTCTCAGGTAGTTGTAACCTCTCGTTGGCGGTTGTGACTTCCTGTTTGGTGACACCTCTCTTGCAATCTTGTGTACTCAACTTTGCATGGTGGTCAGCGCTGAACATTATTCTTCTGTTGAGTTGTACTAACTCCTTTCATGGGTAATTTTTGGGCTTTTCGAAAACAACCCAAATCTTTGGGCTTTTTTATCCTGTTTGGCTAAGAGTAATTTTTGGCTCCCACAAATGCCCTTCATCTCCTTTGCTTTTGAGTTGACCATTTTTCTTTTCCTTCTTACTTAAAAGTAGGGGAGATGTATTTTCACAAAGGAGCCCCGCCAAAAATAGAAGTAGATTGCCCCTGATCTTGCTGACTTATCTGTCTTTTTGATACAAGTAAATGATCTGCATGTAGAGGATTCTTCTATTGTTAAAATGTAGTCTGCTGAAGACAAAATGATCTATATGTAGAGGCTTTTGCTGTAGATGAGATGATCTACCGGGTGACTCATACATAGTCATTTCATGGGCTCTTGGACTTTGTCCAAATAAAGGATTATCCTTAGGTGAATAAAACAAGTCATTCTCTGGCTTCCTAGTGATTTGACGACCCATCCACCTATAAATGTCACATATCTTTAGGTTGACCTACCCCTGTTTCAACATAAGTTGAGGAGTGGCATATCTTTGGCTGACCTGCCCCTATTTCAACATGAATTGATGAGTCTTCATTTGTTGAGGACAAGACGCTGATCTGCTGGCCGATTTTGTATCCCCGGTTGAGGAGGAAACAAATTCTGCTAAGGCTTGAGCCTTTATAGTTGTCATCGGCCGGTAGATTAAGTCATATTGGCTCAACTCTATCGTTCATTTCATGAGTTTTTGACAAGCATCCGAGAGGAAGTTGTGCCCCCTAACTCTTCACTGATGAAATCTGAGCTAACTGCTATATTTGAAACTGCCAAGCAGATGTACAGGTCCTCTCATGGATTTTTCTGCTGATCTACTCAAGAATCGATCCAAAGTTGTTGCTCTACTAGTGAGAGTTTGAATTTCTTTTGGAGTTGATGGTGACTTCATATCAAATAGTGTTATTCTTTGTTTTTATGATCCTCAAACTTTGTGTATGTTTGTTGGCCTGCAGACTTAGAAATATTTTCTTTAAGAGCGCAAAAGCTTTATTGGCCTCATTCATGAGTTTCAATGTGCTAAGTTAGAATTTAAGCATAACTTGAGAAATTTAATCATGGATTCAAATATGTTTATCTTGGAAATTGCATGAAAATATTGTGTGATCTGCTGACCACTTGACAAAAGTTAAACGGATTTAAGTAGTCCTGAGTACGATGCTTTTATGCATTGAATTACCCACTCATGGAGAGGGTGATCCTGTACTGGGGCATTATATATGTGTGGTTTGCTGGCCACTTGACTAAACTTAAACGGATTTAAGTAGTCCCGAGTAAGATGCTTCCATGCATTGAATTACCCACTCACGGAGAATGTCATCCTCTACTGAGGCATTTTCCTTGTGTGGTCTGCTGACCAATTGACTAAACTTAAACGGATTTTAAGTATTCTTGAGTAATATGCTTTATGTATCGAATTACTCACTCACGTAGAGTGCCATCCTCTATTGAGGCATTTTGCTTGTGTGGTCTGCTGACCACTTGACTAAACTTAAAAGGATTTAAGTAGTCCTGAGTAAGATGTTTCTCTGCATTGAATTACCCACTCACATAGAGTGTCATCCTCTACTGAGGTGTACATAAATATTTGTATTTTTGAATGTCTTTTGTTGTATGACATGTAGAACAAATTCTCGTATTTCCCTATTTCAATTGAGGAAGGTGTGTTATTTGCTTAAAAGAAAATAATGTTTCATCTGCTGTGGTATATGAAATGTAGAACGAATTCTCGTATTTCCCTATTTCAACTGAGGAAGGTGTGTTCTTTGCTGAAAAGCAAAATAATGTATCATCTGCTGTGGTACATGTAAATATTTGTTCAGATCTTTTATTTGCAGGTCTTCTTTCATTGATGGCGGTCTCTTCAGCCAAGATTGGTTCTTCTCGTGGAGAATTTGATTGACCGAAACGGAGAACATTGTGTATGTTCTACAGGATGAGGAGTCTCTTGTTGAAGACATAAAATACAATAAACAGATAAAATACAACTAAGTTTTTCTTACATGCACATTGCATTTTTTTTTCGAAGAAGTTAAAAATAAAAAGGCTAGGACTCCTCAACTTCAATCTACTTTGTGAATTGGTCAGTTGCCCTAATCATCAGATTTTTCTGCGCCAGAGAGTTTGATTGATTGGAACTGAGAACTTTGTGCATGCTCTACTAGTAGATGAGTTTTTGCTGGAGAGCGTGCTCTACACTTGTCACCCCTATTCTTTTTACTCTCATTTTGATCTATATTCTTTTGTACATGTTGGCTATCCTTCTTGAACACATTAGATACCTCAACAATATTTTTTTCATCGTCCCGCAATGCATAGCATTCTACCATGGTGAAGACTTATGCAAGAGTTTTACCTGGTTTCATGGTCAGCTCGCCATACAACGGGTGATTTGCGAGCAGACCCTTCCTGAAAGCTGAGGACATAATTTGATCATCACAACCCAACTATGCTTGCTTTTTCTGCCTTGTATCTTTTAATGAAGTCTCTAAGCAATTCATTTGACATCTTTTTCATGTTGAAGAGGTGGTCAACATGTTTTTTGACAGTTCGATAAGATGAATATTCTTTTGTGAAGACAAGAGATTGATCTCCAAAGTTGTTGATCGACTGGGGGGTCAAAGTGTGAAACCAATATTGGGCTACTCCCTATAATGTCATAGCAAATATTTTGCACATAAGTAGATCATCATTTTTGTGCAAAGTCATGACACTTCGAAAATGCTTCAAGTGCCTCTCAGGATCAAAATCTCTTTTGAAAGGGGTAAAAGTTGGTGTGGTAAACCTTGCTGGTGGATGAGCCTCTTCGATGTTATCTGTAAAAGGTGAAGTGTTCACCAAGGCTATCTCTCTACGCAGAGTATCATCTGAATTTCTCATAACTTGTAAATTCATCAACTACTCTTTGACCAATAGTGCCACGTCATCTGCTCCCAAGGGCATATGTGTATCCTGCTGATCGGCCGTATGGTGATTTTGATTATGATTATCTGCAATAGATGACTTATCATATTCTGAATTTGATTGTGACTTACCTACATGTGAGTAAGGTAGAGTCTCAATGGGATTCTCTTGAAGGCTCCTCTTGATTTGACGAGGCTCTGAATGTGGGGGGATAAATCAGTGTAGTGATCTAGATCTGGTCCCCTGCATTGTTCGCATCTATCAGGATTTTGTCTTCTGCACCGACCACTTATATTAGGTGTAGTCTATGGTCCTAGCCTTGAGTGCACAGTTCCTTGGGAGTCCAACCTTGAGAAGACTCCCCTTTTGAGGTTTGAGCCTAGAGTGCACATTTACTCGTGACCCTAATCTCGAATGAATGCTTCCAGAGGGATTGTTTCCCTTTGATGGAATAACTACTTCCACTTCTATGCGCATGATCTGATGGCAGATGGCGATGTGTCTTTGCCTTGGTTGTTTGCTCACTAATCGCTCTACCACCTAAGTTTGTTCTTCCAACATTTTGGTTAGATTGGCGATCTGACCTGCAAGATTTTCTTGTTGTTTCATCTCCATTTGGCTTGTAGCAGAAGGTTGCAATTGATGGTCAGCAGGCGGTGGCAGATCCATCATCAGTGGTTGTCCGTCTGGTAACGGCTGAACCCGTGATGACGATGGCAACCTAGTACGAGCAGAATACCTTGTAACATTGCTTTTGCTAGTTTGTTTCGGTTCCACATTATGAATGAAAAAAGTGTTTGTGAATGAAATTGAAACTGGATGAATGGATTTTTTTTTTTGTGAATTGAAGAGAACATGCAATGAATTTGATTCAAACTCTCATTGAAAGCACCAATTTGTGAATGCAAATTTTTGTCGGATCACGCGGAGAATTCTGCATAAGATAGAATCACATGTCGATCACGCAGAATAATCTGCACAAGATAGAAATTAATTCTTGACACCAGTGTGGTGTCTGCCACGGGGACTCCGATGCCAAAATTAGAACAATGTCTTTAGAAAAATGAGAAATATCTCTATATTTGAAGAGAAAATTGTATGTCAAGAAAGTGTTACCTCCAGATGGCTTTGTATTTGGCTATTTATAGAGGCAGATCTAGTAAACTGCTAGCAGATGAGTGAGTCACATGGCAAATGAGTGAGTGGCATGCTTGCAAGTGGTTGCAACTCCAGCAGATGAGTGAGACACATGGCAGATAAGTGAGTCATCTGCTTGCAGGCGGTTGTAACTCCAACAGATGTGTGAGACACGTGGCAGATAAGTGAGTCATCTGATTGTAGGCGGTTGTAATTCCTACAAATGAGTGAGACACGTGGCAGATAAGTGAGTGATTTGCTTGCAAGCGGTTGTAACTCCTCTTAGGTAGTTGTAACTTCTCTCATGTAGTTGCAACCTCTCGTTGGCTGTTGTAATTTCCTGTTTGGTGACATCTCTCTTGCAAGCTTGTGTACTCAGCTAAGCATGGTGGTCAGCACTGAATACTATTCCTCTGTTGAGATGTACTGGGCCCCTTTCATGTATAATTTTTGGGCTTTTCGAAAACAACCCAAATCTTTGAGCTTCTTTATCCTATTGGGCTAAGAGTTATTTTTGGCTCCCACACTGATCATGCAACTCTTATGTATCATTTGTCTAAGAAGGATGGCAAACCACATTTGATCCAATGGATATTGTTACTTCAAGAGTTTGATGCTCTCGAGATTTGAGATAAAAAGGGAACAAAGAATCTGATTGTAGATAACCTAAGATGATTGTAGAATCTGAAAAATAATCGTTACCCATAGCTGAAACATTTTCTAATGAACAGTAAATGATGGTATCTCACTCACCTTTGAGGCACCCATGGTATGTGGATATTGTGAACTATCTTGTTACTTGGCCATTGGTCAAAACAATATAAATTCAAATTTTTAGCAAATGCCAACTATTACTTTTGGGATGGGACATACAAGTTCAAGTATTGTTCTAACCAAGTCATTAGGAGATGTATTCATGACAGTGATCAACAGATTGAGCTTTATCCATACCTCGAATTGATATCTCTAGTCACATGGGTTCTACAAATAAATTGGATATTTACTTGATTAATATTACGTGGCCTTGTTATGAAATTGGTGCTTGATCAAAGTTTAGATATTTCATTCATAAATGAAAGACATTTGAGGAATTAATTTTAACGGATTTTGAGCCAATGATCAATGCTTTTACATGGACCAAAACATCCTCAAACAATTTATCCAATTTTGGTTATGTCCCAGCTAAAGCCAGATAAAAAATGTAAGTATTCACAAAGACTATAAATAGTTATTTTTTTTTTTTGTTTGATTACTACGTGGTCCTGTTTTGAAATTGGTGTCCATACATAGTGGCGACTTCTCACAGCTAATTACAAGGATAAACCCCAACTTTTATTCATTCATGCATAGGCCACAAGCACTTTTTCGCGTTTATCATTATTCAAGATCCTCAAATATTATATCACGAGATACATAAGAATGTTGTTGTATCACTAATATTGGAATATTTCCCTTGAAGTCAGATGAAGCGAACATATCCCCAAAGAATCCAATTTCAGGATACTCATTCCAATCTATAAGCCCAGCAAGCAATGAAGAGTAATTATTTTGTTGTCTCCCCACAAGCATAAGGTCATAAAAATTCTCTATTGCTCGAACAACACGTACCACCTCAAGACCATTTTCTAATACTTCCTCCTTGTACATATTGAGCCCATTCACTACTTGTTCAAGTCGATATTCATTTATAAAATTGTCATCCAAAATCTTGTCGTTCAAATCATTTATCGTCAGGTTAATAGGAATAAGGCGATGCACTATCAAATTGATATTTGGGTGTTTTGCCATCCTCGTTGCATAAAATAGTGCTTCCCGATCATCAGGGCCACCCAAAAAGATAACACCAACCTTGTAAGTGGACCAACAAGAAACAACAGATTTATCATTGTTCATCCTCCCACGATCAATAAGGATACCCACAGAGCATGGTGCTTTAGTAAGTACCTTTTTGTTGATATTTCTACACTTGGAAGAATCTTTAACTCCATCTACATTCCATTGCTTGTGAAATGGGATGATTATTAAAGATGTTTTTTTGTCAAGTGCCATTGTGCAAATATCTTCATGGGCTGACACGAAAGGCGTTACAGTTGTGAAAGCATGGACGATGACAACACCATGATTTTGTTTTTCGTAGATTCTGAAGCAGTTGACAATATGATCTGATGCAGTAGACTTGTTTGATATCTTGTCACGTGGCTGGTGGGCAATGAAAAAAGGAGTTGAACGGCCGTAAAGCTCAATGAGATGAAGAAGATAAACAGAAATTGGACTTTTCTTAGTTGGATTCGTAGCCTCAATAAGATTAACAATTGCAGGCACGTTATTTTCATTGAAGACACAAACTAGCATACAAAATTCATCATTTTGTTTGGCATTTTGGATTGTACGATTCTTGCAGCCAAAATACTTAGTTGAAGGTTTATAGAACCATCGAACAAAAGGTGAAGTGACAGTTGCTACAGTCAAGGTACCGTATATCAATGTTCCAAAAACACTTAGATCAAGAATCTGCAATTAGTGAAATTTTTTCAAATGTTAGAATATTTTGAAGCTTAGTTAACACAATGTGAAATAAGGTCTAAAATCTTTAAAAATACTATCCCTGGACTACCATTGTTTCTTTAGTTGTCCCTAAGACCGGGCCTCGCAAGTCTGACGAAAAAACATTAGTTTTTTAATTTAAATTTATAACTAGCAGTAATGTTATTAATTTATTTTTTTTATTGTCTTGTTCTTTTGTCATCATACTTAAATGACACACATGCAAAATATAATTGCAAAAACTTCATCAATCTTTTTGAAATTCATAAATTGCTTACACACACATATAAAGGGTATTACAGCTAGAAAATAATGAAATGATTAATTATTTTATAATTACTAATTTATTTGAGAATATTTTCTTCATTTTAAATATTTGAAGAAGTTATAATAGTGACTAATTGGATTGGTATTATAGTTACTAGCACCCTTACAAGCATTGCATGCGTCCAACATTTGCTTTTTCGCATATACAACTTTTTTACAATGTAATTTGGAACTTTTACTATATCACACTTTTGACATTTTTGTTTATTCATATAGATTTTTTAAAATATTTTTCATTGGTAATTATACATTTTTAAATGTATGGTATGACCATTAATTATACATTTTATAATTATTAGAGATAGCTTTAATTTATACTGAATAAAAGTCAAAGGTAATGGTTGAGCAGTGGCGGATGATATCAATAGGTCACAGGGTCGAACTCAGCCGGAGGCATCTGGGGTAGGAAGGGTTAAGGGATAAAAAAAAAAAAAAACTCAACAAACACTTTTACGACAATTTTCAAAATCATAAAATTACATATATGTGAGTATTAAAGTATTAATAAAAAAAAGAGTATGAAAGTCTATAAGGTATAGTTTTCAAGTCCACATATGGGAATTTAATGTTTACTATCCAGATCCTTTGTGTTTCCATTTTAGAAATAATTAGTGAAAATATATGCTATTTGTAATTCAAAAGATGAAAAGAAAACCAATTGATTTTTAGGACCCAAATTGACAGGAGTTAAAAAGGTAGAAAAAAAAAATATGGAGTAGCGTCTATTAATGTAAAAAACAAAAGTGTCAATTTGAGTTTGGGTCCTATGATTTATACCAATTTTTAGTCAAAGGTATGATGGCTCAGTGATTGAGATGTGGCGAATGGTATCACTAGGTCTCAGGGTCGATCCTAGCCGATAGCATCTGGGGTGGGAGGGGTTAAGGGATAAAAAATAAAAAATAAATACCAAAATTGAGTTTGGATCTCAAGTTTGTCCAGTTTCAAATCTTGGTCCTAAGACCACGTTGACCGTTAATTATTTGTCTTGTAATTGAATTAATTTTTATTTTTATTTTTATTTTGAAATATTATTGACTTTGGTATTGATAAATTTATATTTTAAGTCCAACAATTCATACTAGCTTTTTGTTTAGGTCTTACATTTATAACGAAAAGTTGATGGTCAACGTGATCTTAGGACTCAAGACTTTTTTTTGGGTCCAAACTCGAAGATTTTTATTGAAGATAAGAAGAAAAAGAAAATACAACCATCTCTATAACAATGAATGCCAAGACATCATGAAAATGTCAAAAAACAAGTCTCTAAAGAGATTAAAAGCCGAAGGTGTAAAAAAAGTCTCTAAAGAAAATAGAACCATGAAGGTATAAAAAAGCAAGTCTCTAAGAGCTTTGGGACTCAGACTCAAACCTCAACAAACTTAAATCCAAACTTAAAACTGATACAAATTATAGGACCAAATACAAATTCACAACAACGAAAAAAGAAGAAGAAGAAGAAAAAAAAAAAAAAAAGCCTTTTGATATCTTGGGTAATAGGCAATGTGGTTCATATCATAATATAATGCACTAAATAGGGGTAATGAGTAGCTTGCGCTAGACAGATATATAGCACTAAATAAGGGTAATCAGTAGCTTGTGCTACACATCTGTTAAGTGTGTGAAAAAAGCGTTGTAGAAATTAGAGGTAAAAGTTGAAATAGTTGTTCTTTACTTTTGCCATCATTCTTTTTACTATTCACTTATAGTGCCATGAACAACCTATTTATAACTAACCTATAAATTTATAAGAGCATTATAAATTTACTATTCACTTATCTGTTAATTTGGAATATCGGTGGGAGCTATTTGATCCATAACTAACCTAGTATAATGTTTAGATTTATAAGAGCATCGAAAGACCCTTCTAAATTGATGTGTGATATTCTTAAATAAAAAAGTGTCTCTTGGAGGGCAAATGGATTTTTTTTTTTTTTTTTTTTTACTTTTAGGCCGCGCTTCTTGAAAAGGTATGCATGATTTTATATTTGATTTTTTAAAACTTTTATAAGAGAACATTACTCTTGAAAGGCTTGTCAAAAGTCAAAAAAACAATATGGTGGAGTAAGGGTGGGCATCTCATCCCTCAATCTTGATCCTATCTCGGTCACATTCCAATTTTTTTCGGGTCTTTTTGGAATTAATTAAACTCATCTCGATACCGTCTCATCTCGATCTAGAGTGGGATGAGATAGGGATGAAGATTTCAATTTCGTCCATCCCGTTCCGACTTATTTATTATTTATTATTAAATTTAATATTGTAATTTTATAACCGCAAGATAAGTCAATTTGATATAAAGTTTGAAATTATTATTCCAACAACCAAAAAAAACCTAGTAACTAAGAATAACATTTATTTTAAATGTGCATCATCAAACAATTGATAAGAGTAAGCATTTTGATCAATAATGATACTTTGTTGTCAAAGATAGTTTATTTTTTGTCTCATATGACTAAAATAGGATAACACATTATTATATCTTTATGATAATAAAAGGAACCGTTATTTTATTTGGGTATCCAATAATAAAATAAATTTGTATTCTTAATTTGGATATTGGTCGCTTTGGAATAAAATCCTAATCTTATTTTTGTATATAAAGTTTTTACAAATATTTTATGGTCTTTGAACCATGCTCATCCCGTCTCAAACCTGTTTGAGATGGAACAAGGTCGGGATGAGGTCTATCCCATCCCGAAAATAAAACAACGGGATGGAATATGCATGAGGTTCATCCCGTCCTGTGTCCACCCCTATGATGAAGCCCAGTTACTCTTCTAAATTATTTATTGGGATCAATATATTCTTGAAATCTTCCTAAATGTGCCACATAGACAAAAACTGATATTAAAAATACGCACTGAGTATAAAGTCACGAAAACCACTATATGATGATGTTATCCGGGCTCGATCGTGCCAAGTTAGATGGTTATAACGCCCAATTAAACCCTTAAAAACACAAAATCAAAAAATAAAAAATAAAAATAAAAATTTATGGATACAAATTTCTATAGAGGAATCCAAATTTTTACAACTTGCTTGTGAAAGATCATAGTGAGCAAATTTTATATCTCATTTGTTACCCTTAAATACTTCATTCACTCACTACACCAAATTGGCATATTTGTAACAACTTAAAAAATAGTAACACTTTTGAGCTATTATAATCCACCGAACAATTTCAAGTCAAAACTAAATTTAGTCAACAAAATGAAAAAATAGCTACACAAAAAAGTGACACAATAAATTAGATCACCATGAATAGCATCACTTGTAAGCTCATACTATTTGTGGTGATGCAATTATTGAATCACTTTGTTTGTGAAAATGTGTAAAATTGCTTTGTGGATTGTTATAATTCAAAAGTGTTACTATTTTTTGGATTGTTACAAAATTCCAATTTGGTGTATTGACAGTGCAATTGCTTATGGTATTTTCTTTGTGCTGATAAATTTAAGTCTCTACTCTCTACTTATATAGTATGCCCATAATAGTTCCTATTATCCTAAATTTGGTGATGGGGTCATTTCCATAATTTTTCTATTTCTTTCCTTAAAGAAGAGTTGATATTCTTATAATCGGCTTGCTAGACTATTTTTTGTGGCTCATATTTCGGATTAGATTCGTCCTTGTAGTAATCACATGAATAGTGTTGTAGAACAAACGAATAATTGGATTGTTATTTCTTCAAAATTCATAATAATAATTTTCCTCAAAATTACTTCTCAAATGGAGTAGTGAAAGGCTATAGAATAGAATAAAAAATGTAGTTTGCATAATTACGTGTCCACAAGACCCCTAAGAAGGGGAACAAACCAGACCCCACACGCTGTTGCATCATACTTGATTGTAACATCAAATATTGGAGAAGTAGCAATGGAACATATCAGGGCAGTGGTGGACGCATGAGTGATGTTGGTGGTTCACTAATTACAGCTCAGTTGGTCGTACATCCACTTTCCTTGTAAGAGGTCGCAGGTTGAACTCACCAGATAAGATTTTATGACTTTTCATATGATTATTAGGAGCACATGTGATCCGTCGTTGATAAGCCTTCGGGTATTGAATTAATGTAGCTGTTTAGATAGACTGGATCGGAGCAAAGCGAAAGCAAGCCTTCATGCGAGGTGGAGGCGATGAACCAGAGTGAAATCAAGTCTTCATGCGAGATGGGGTGACTAGGATATTAAGTGACAACAATATTGTAGCCTTTGAGCTTAGTTTGGTAAGCCTTGTAGGGTAAATCATGTAGCTTTCGAGCATTGATTAATAAATAATTAAAAAGGGTCAATAACCCATTTTCTTTTTAAATGAAAAATAGAAAAATTAGTGATGTTGGTGCAGTTATGAAGGTAGTGTTATTGTTGTTGTTGTATTTTAGTTGGTGGGCAGCGATGGTGCATATGTTCGGTGGATTGAGGAGGATCATTTTAATCCACATTACTCACACCAGGGGTAGAAGCGCACTACGTGCGTGTAAATAGTTGAGGTGGAGATTACAAAGAGGGAGGAAGAAGGGGGTGGGATGATTGTGAAACATAGAAAGAAGAAGGCGGGGGAAGGAGAAAAAAACAGCCGATGGTGGTGGAGAATAATAAAGAGGGATGGAGAGGACGGGGGTATGATGGACTTTTTTTAATTTGGCGAGGGCAAAATTAAAAATTGAAAATTAGGTTGAAAAGATACGCCTTAATTGTTCATTAATCATTGTTTAAGATGAGCTACTTTTGAATGTAAAAATATGAAATGTGGAGAAAAATGGATTTTAAAATAAGATAAAATTATAATTGAATTTCTATTCAACATAATTATATAATTTTAAGAGCTGATGTATAATTTATGAATCAATAAGGGGCTTTAAATAAATTATGTTATGGGCTTAGGTATAATTAATAAATGTTTGAGAGGAGTGCTTTTGAGTGTAAAAGTATGAAATTTGGAGGTCAAAATTGAAAATTCAAAAATTAGATGTAAGGGCCGTGATATAATTTCTAAATATTTGAGAGCTTGATATAAATTATAGATAGAGCCTAGGTATAATTATTGATTGTTTACCCGAGCTGACTTTGATTGAAAATAAAAAATTAGATCTTAGAACATTTTTATAATTTATAGATAGATTGAGGGCTTTAAATAAATTATGTTAGGGCTTTGAGTATAGTTAGTAAATGTTTTAAGGGGGTTGAGTTTAAATGTAAATAGCATGAGTTTGGGAGGGCGAAATAAAATTTATTATTGAAGGCCTATGCATAGTTAGCAAATAATTAGGGGTTTTAAATAAATTACGTTAGGGGCTTAGATATAAGTAACAATATTTGAGAAACGGGTTTTATCGTAAATAATCTAAATTTGTGAAGGTAATATGGTATAAATGTATAATTTAAAATGAGAAACATACGCCTGATCACTATTCATCCATCTATTATATTTTTTGTAAATATGATAGGTTGGGAGGGCATTTTGGGCATCCAAAAATAAGACGAAATCCACAAAACATTGTTCTTAAGGGAGCATGCATTATGTACTGTAGATTTTGGATTGTTATTTCTTCAAAATTCATAATAATAATAATAATAATAATAATAATAATAAAGTCTCTATGTCACAAACAAGCCTTAAAAGAGGAAAAAAAAAAAAAAACCCTTAATTTAAGTGTGTTTTGGTAATTGTACCTTCCGACTTGATGCATCATAATAGACTGTAACATCAAATATGCCAAGTGTAGACAATACAAGGCCAAGCATAACTGCATCTTTGAAAGACATTTTATGGAAGAGGCAAGGGATGATAACGCCAAGGAACTTTCCAAAAAAACCAAGTGCCATTAATAGCATGGTCGACTGTAAGCCGCCATGAGTGGATTCCACCATATCATACACTGTCGCGTTACCGATTACCAAAAAGTAAATCGGCATCAATACACCAAAAATAAGACATTCTAGTTTATCTGTCAAAGCGGATCCAAGGGGAGGGCCATCTGGTATGACCAAGCCAAGTATAATTGGTCCAAACAAGAATCGTACTCCAATGATCTCTCCAATATATGCAGTTGCCGGGATCATCAGAAATATGATAAATAAATGAATATCCCTTACAGCTTCACCGTTGGGAGTTTGTTTGATAATCCAAATCACAACTTTTCGTAATACAACTGTTATGAATATTATGAGAGAAAAAGTAGAAACAACAAAACCAATTACACTTTTTAGGGTGGCATTTGAATTTTGGTATAATGCAAAACAGATGATAAGTGCTATCCAACTGCACGTGCCACTAATTGTGGATATTGAAGTAGCTTGACGTCCTAACTCTGTATTAAGAATTTTCAGTTCGGACAAGAAGCTACTTATTGTATGAAAAGAGGTCATTGACACCAATACAGCTGTTAATGGGAGACTAGATCCCACTTCTGTTTCGTGTAAAATGGTTCCGCTTATATAGAAAGCCGATGGAAGTGTAAAAGCCAATGGAACGATGAAGGTTGAGATGCCTATAACCCATACCTTTCTAGAAGATCTCATCATAGTACTTAGGTCCATTTTTACCCCAATCAAGAATAGGTAAAGCATAACCGCAAATGGCCCCAAACATTCAGATTTAAACATTACTTCAATTGGATTGAAAAGAGATTGGAACTCTGGTATTTGTGACAAACCTGTGTATCCGAATATCTGACCACTCTACAAAAACATTTTATGTACCAAAAAATGATTGTAAGACATGGTGAATAAATAAGATTACAAAAGTGTAATTGATTCACTTGTTTACTACCATGACAAAACAAGACAATGACAAAATAATGACGCTATGATTATGGAATTTAAGAAAAAAATATGAATCCTTCTTTATCGCCAGGAAGGAACAAGTACCTTACTAGAGTATAATACATAGGTCGTAATTACATCAAAGCTGACCCAACTTTGAATCAAGTTTAATTTCCATGACTTAACTCAATGACCCTTTTCATGTGCTCTATATTTACTTTAAGTTACTTTCAAAGAGTTTTTCAAATTGTTATTACTATTTGTAGACAGGATTTCAAGTTTGCACGATTTATATAATACCACAAGTTAAAGTACAAGAAAAACTCAAAATGGAAAATATGGGTCACTGACACCGGATATTTTCTATAAGTTTTACCATGCAGCAACTAAAGAAATGTTCGTGTAATCCAAACTTCAAGTCAACATGATAAATTTTTTTTAGGGACAAAATTCTAACATGGATAAATCGAGAACCAAAAACCTCTACTGATACAATGATGAGATCTAAAGCCTATATATATATATATATTTTTTTTTTATCTATGCAATGGAGGCAACACGTCCTCACAGTCAAGAGCTCAAACATTCTCCCTATAATATAGATGCTAAGCATTTTGGCACTTTTCAAAAGGGAACATTGAGTTTTGAGACCATTAGGAAGGCCTCTGACCTTGAGTCCTGACACTAGCCCCCATCATTGTTACTCGCCTAAGCTTTTTTGTTTTCATTGCAATTTTATTAGTAATTGAAAATATTAAAAAATTGTTTAGTTTAATAAAAACTTATTTTCGGTCCGCTTGGAGCATATGATTTCTTTATTGACAATTACTATTTATGTTGGAAGTTTAACATTTTTTTTGTAAACGACCCAAGTATATCTATCATAATTATTTGTGAATGAATAAAAGTAAAAAAATATATCATTATGGGTTGCTCGAGAGTCGATTCTGGAACTAGTCGGATGAAGTAAATGAGTTCCTTCTTTAAATAAAATAGAAAAAATCCCTCCCCAAATCGTGCTTGCATTTTTCATTGCACACGACTTTCTCTATGTATAGATCTGAAATTCAATTTCCTAGACAAGACTCCATACTCTTGGAGCGTAAGATTTTTTTATGGCTATTGACAATTAGTATTAACTATACATTTTTATATGTATTGATAATTACTAGTCTCCATCATTGTTACTAGCATAATTTTTTTTGTTTATTTTCAATGCAATTTTATATGTAATTGCAAATATTAAAAAATAAATTGTTTGTTCAAAAGTGGTATAAAACCTCCAATAAAAATATTTGAAATTAATATCTAAAATAATAACTATATAATTCAATGAAAATACCATTAGCCAACTCATACAAATTTTGAGACTCATATAAACCATTTTTTTCTATGAAATTGTATTAGAATCTTATTATATTCACAAATTTCATATTTTAAGCTTCAAATAGATACTTATCCTAATTATTTTGTGATATTAGTTATATATTCTACTCATTATGCTCATTTTTCTTTGCTAAGGTTAGCGATATTGTTACATTATTTTGGCTTAAAATTGGACTACACTGGATTCAATTGATAGTTGTATTTTTTTATTAGTTACTAGCTTGGATAGGAAAAAAAAATTATCTCCACCCTTGATCAGTGTTCTAAAAAATGGCCCAGGCGTTAGAGAAACGCCCAGATTAATGGTTGGGCGGGGTGAAAAATCGGGTAGGCGCCTAGTCGAGTTCTGGGCGGTCTAGGCGGGGTCTGAGCGGTCTGGGCGAGGTCTAGGTGGACTAGACGATTTTTTTTTAAGGTTGATTGTGTTCTTATTTTATTTTTCTTTCCCTTTTTTTAGAAAAAAATAATTTAGTTTTTTATTCAGTATATGTCTGAATGTAGCAATTGATGATTACTTAATGAAATTCTCATAGGATCTGTCGGTACCAATTTTAGTAATGTAGATTTTATCAAGCATCACTGAGGTCATTCATGCAATTTGAAGAAAAATAAGAGTAGGTTTGGATATTTGACCACAAATTAAACTTTGTATAAAGTACCCATCATGACCAACTTCAGTCATTTGAGTTTTAATAAATTTTGTTCATGATTGTTAATTTTTCATGTTTATAAATTTTGCATATGTATCTTGGCATTAAATTGGATGTAATTGATAAGGTATTATGCTTAATTTTTGTAAATTATTAAAGTTCTAATACAAAACCTAAAACTGCCTAGGCACTAGGCATCTGCTCGCCACCCGCCCACCGCCTAGCACTTTTTAGAACACTGTCCTTGATAATTAATTAATATTATCAAATAATAATTTTTTGCCATTTTGTCCCCTCCTACCCTCCTCCTGACTAAATCCTAGGTTCGCCACTGGTTCCATAAATGGATTTTTTGAATGATATTTGTAAGTAACATCTTCTTTAATTAAGGCGAAAATAAGGTTATTTCTTGTTAGCTAAAATATTAAGAAACATGTTCACTATATCATTTATAATGAGATTAGGCATAACAACAAGGTCGTGTAAAATATTCCTAGGTTCGTCCTTTACAAGAAAGAATCTTATATTGGTCATGTATTACTAGCTGTTGTCATCTTACTTGGCTCACATAATATTCAATGGCCATTCATTTACCAAATCAAGAACAAAATCTCAACACACAGCTGAAACATTTTAACTAGGAGAAACTTACCAAAATTTGTGGCAGCACTGAAGTAAAACCAAAAGGCTTGAGGATCAACTCAAGTATGGCGTTCAACAAAGAAATCATAGCGATCTGAACCATGAAAACCTGGTTGAAATATTTATAGTCATTTTGCGAGAAAATATACCTAGTTTCATTAACAATTGCACTCTTATTAATGCACCTGATGCTATCATCCTCACTAATAGTCGTCATGTTGTACAATAAAAGTAGCGAACAGAGGAAATGTATGCATGGGTGAAACTAATTAAGCTGAATAAAAATGTATATATAGACATGCAACTTACTCAAAGGAGAGATGGAGAGGCATTTCAGGATGGGAATGGGTTGACCATGTCAACAATTGATTCGATGTGTACCTATGGAGGGATCCATAAGGCTTGACTATTTCTGGGATAATTTTTTTAGACATTTAATTTATTATTTACACATAAACGGAAAACACAATCGTCCATGTACAAGATCATCGTTGCAAATATATATTAAGCTTCGGAGAAGAAGAAATGGTGTTATCCATAACATGCCAAACCGCCACTTCATTTCTTTTACATATCCTTTTGCATATATAAGGTTTAAGGAAGAGGAAATTGTCACTAGCCATTTCACCATTTTCTCCATCCTCTCTGTTCTCCGAGACTGAAATTTCAGGATTTGTTTCACAAGGTAAATGCTTCAACACGTAATCAAGCATGCATACGCTATATATAATACAAATCTCACAATAGTTGTCAAACAATTAATTCAAATTGACCAATAAAGCATGCATGTATGTGGAAGGATATAGATAAAGTGAAAATTGACACAAAATAAGATATCAGAGAACCCAGTATGGAAAATAACTCTGCCTATTAAGGATGTAGAACCCTCAAAGCACTGTAAATAATGAAATGTAAGTGATGCGTCCAAATCCATCCTTGCTAGTCTTGAACTTGCAAAATGGACAACGGTGAGCCAGGGACGACTACCGTTATGGTGGTCGAAGGTACTCCATTGCTAAAGTCAGGCGACGGTGCAAGGAAAAATGTAGGCTAGATGAAATTAGAAGTGTGTATGAGTACCTTTCTCCTTCCTTTTTTTCACACCTTATGGCGAGTGTTCTACTCCTCAATTTTTCCTATTTTCAAGGGTGTGATGGAGGGAGAAGATCTCACCTAGTATCTTAACTATGTTTGACTAAGTTTCTTCGGCACTTGACTCTGTTTAAGACTCAATGCTTGATTGGGTTAAGAGTTGATTTGAGCGAATGGATCTTAGGCTTGAGACAACTCAGAGATCTATGTTCCAGCCTTATTGTCTTGGACCAAGCTCCAAGATCCTTGCCACGTGGGCTATTGTGATTTGGCTAGGGCGTTTGACTTACGGGCTAAACAGTGGTTTAAGTGTAGGACCGCTTGAGGCTTGCTGAGGCATTTTCCTGTATGTTGACCTATGCCATGTTTACGACTGTAATTCTATGACTGATTGATGTCTGCATCAGTTACTCCCCCATTTAATGGGGCCGTACGTGAGCCTATTAATTCTCTAAATGAGGAAATGTGTGGCTCTTGGGTAGTCTGAGCCTTCGCTCCTTCATTTTCTACTTAGTGTTTAATTCTGATGTGAGTAGTGGATGGTTATCTTTCACAACATTGTGCCTATATAAGCTTGTTCCGATTGGATCAAGCATTACCATTTGCTCACAGAGTTTGATCCTCAAATGCATATTTCCGAATGCGTTTTTTCCCTGGTCTCCGCGGAGTGTGGTGAAGAGCATCCATCGACAGAATATTTGAATGTTCTAACATTTGCAGTGACGAGTCTCAATAAGACTTGCTATTGAGGAAGCCACCTGGTTTGAGTATGCTTCAAGTTGCTCTTCGTGGGCCTCCAAATCTACTCTTACATTGTGGAGGCGAAGTCAGGGGCACCTCTTTGGTCCCGAGTTTGTCATCCAGCTTCAAGTCTCCTATTGCTTTTTCCACCATCTTTGGGAGATAATTCTAGTAGCCAACTTCAAATGGTTGTTCCCACTGGTCACTACAATAGATGAGGCATTTAGCGATGGTTATCACCGTCCCAAAATAAAATAGCGACGATTCACTACAAGAAAAAGTCTCATCAATAGCGTTTCAAAACCGCTATGGTATCCTATTATAGCGGTTTAGTAACCGCTATGACAGCCAAAGCTATAAAAGAAACACGGGCTATCATAGCGTTTTTAAACCGCTATGGTAGGTAGACTATTTATAGCGGTTTTAAAACGCTATGGTAGCTTATACATAGCAGTTTAAAAACGCTATCGAAGGCTATAAACCCGCTATGGAATACTCTGCTATAGCGTTTTAAAACCGCTATGGTAGACTATACATAGGATTTTTTTTTTTTTTTTTTTTTTTTTTTTTACTTTTGATTACATCTTATAGGTAAGTATAATTCAGCACGTGCATCAATTCTTGCATCAAGTAAGTAAAATTTAATGACTTTTTATTAAATTTAAAAACAGCATTTACAACCTCTGATCAACAAATTCCAGCAATTGCTTTCAAGCAATTCATTACAGCAACAACATTTACAATTCATTACAGCAGAAATTTAGATCATTCACAATTCATTACAGCACGTGCATCAATTCATTACAGTAGAAACAACAGCATTTACAATTCGACATTGTGTAGTCCATTGCATCCTCATGGAGCTTTTCTTTTCTCAATTACTTTCAAAACTGCATGGCCAGCAGCTGTACATACGGGAACAGAGGAACTTACAAGGACAGAGACTGAGACATAGAAATGACACCCAAAGTTCTTCTTGATCTTGGGAGCTTTAGAGCTTTAACTGATGTTTCACTTTCTGTGTCCGTTGTGCTAACAAGGCTGTTGTTGTTGTTGTTTTGTGATGGAAAGTAATGGAGATGTTCGTTTGTTTGATGAAGAAAAGATGATGGAGTCAGAAAATCTTGAGCTTACCAGTATTATGTGTCAAGAGGCACTCTAAGGGACCTTTGTGTCAAATAACAAGCGTCATCCCAAGTGTATGGAGCTTTTCTAACCTGGTATCTCCAGAACCAACAGCTACTCCACAGTAGTAACTGCATAGAGTAAAGAGGATAAATCAGACGCTATTAACATAACAAAGAAAACATCTTAACAATCAATCGGTAGATTTTATGCTTTTTGTTGCTGATATGGGTATTCTGACCTTACTGAGAGTGTATGGCATGAGAACAAACTAGACACCTAGAAGTCCCCATATGGAGGGTTTTTCAGCTCCTTTAATCTGCAAATCAAGTTCTTTCTCAAGATCTTCTCCTGCCTTCCTGGTAGTGAGCAAATGAAGGTCTTTAAGTACATTTCAAATACATACAAAATGAGCCATGAACAGTGAAGGATACGAGTCTGAATGGAAAAAATAAAGCTAGGCACCACCATGAAAAATTATAATGAATCACATCTTTTCATTTTGATTACAATTCTGACAGTTTCTGCAACCCAGAACATTTAAACAGTCCAATGAGTGAGAGTTATGATAAAGACATACTTGTCTATCTGCTTGTGTCCCTTTTTCTTGCTAGCCACTCCACCATTGCGTTCAAGTTCCAACGCCCGTAATCTATTCTTGTAAGCCGGTGTCTTCTTTACCATACTTATGGCCTGAAACAAGTGAAGAGTACTTCAAAATATTGAATTGAAGTGAAATAAACACTTTCCGATGATTAAATATGGAAAACGGAAAGAAAATACATGAAAGAGCAAACAAAGAGCAATTTGTTACAAACAAGACAGAAATAAAACCAAACAAGACAGAAATAAAACCACATTCTACATGCACTATTCGAGATTTTGCACTACTTACAAGTGGCATAGTGGTTGTAAAATTTAAACAAGAACTGTTTTGATTACTTGAATACAAGTACCAGCTCAATCTCAATAAACAGCAACAGCAGCAGCAGCAGCAGCTAGCAGCAGTTTGCATTTTACTCGCTTTTCTTTCATTTTACTCGCTTCCCATTCCATCACAGTTTGCATGAAGAATAGAAGTGGAAGTAAGAAGTTACCTTCCCATCATATTCCCATCGAGAAAGCACTTCTGGTGCAATATATGCAGGAGTCCCAACAGTCGATTTGGGCCTAGAATGCAGCAGTGATGACTGCATAAAAAACCAAAGCAACAAATAATTTGTAAATTTCCAACATTTCATTAGTTTCAGCAAATCACATGAACTGAATCAGCTAGATGACAAACCTTCGAGTAACCAAAATCGCAAATTTTTAGGCGAGGCGCAAGGCTTCCGTCCAAAAGTGTATTCTCCAGCTTCAAATCTCTATGGCAGATTTGCTTCACAATACAACAAAAGGATAATATAAATAAACAATGACTAAACAACTACTACTCTTATCTCCTCAGTCCTCACCAATGGTAGAAACTCTCAAATATTCGTAAAGAATTCAATGGCAGTTTTTTGAGTTAATGATTTTTTACCATGGTATGACAATAGTCCACACCTGAGATGAGTTGCTGGAAGAAGTATCTTGCCTGAAGAAAAATATATGAAATTAATAACTTAAAACTTTAAAACATTGAAAATGAAAAAAGGGAGTGACAGTGAGAGCAAAGAACCTCATCTTCACTGAATCTACCGGCGGTGCAGATCCGCTCGAAAAGCTCACCACCAGCTGCATACTCCATTACAATTCCAAGATGAGTTGGTGTCAAAACAACCTGTAAACACAATCCAAAATCCCTAATTACTTCCCAAATTCAACTAAAGAACACTACCAACTACTAAAACAAATAGTGATTATGATCCAAAACCTCACCTCTTGAACCTAATAATATTCGGATGGCGCAGCGATCTATGGTTAATGATCTATAACCAAAATCCAATTAACTTATCAAACCAAAATTCAATCTCGAATCAATACAAATCACATAAACAGATCCAAAACAACCATCAACAAAAATAACAATAGGGTTCCATCTTATGCTTATGCTTATGCTTTAATGATCTATTGGATAGCTTATGCTTTGATACACTGAGATGAATTATTTGTCCGTATTTGACAATTGTCTCCTTAGCATCTTCCATCTTTCTCTAGCAACTAATGGCATTTTCCACAAGAAGTCAAAAAGAACATTTACCTGTTGAATTCCCTTTGCAATGCCCTCCATGGAGTCGATGAGTTTCGTCCGACCAGCTGGACTACTGATGGCATCCTGAAACTACAGGAGAAGGTGGAGTCAAATGAGCTCAACGATCAAACACACATGCAGGTGCACGAATACATGCACATTGTCATTCACATTTGAAGATGAATGAACACACATAAAAATGTTACCAGTTCACATTTGGTGAGGACGACCTTGCCATGGAGATCATCCTTAATGATTTTCACTAAAAATACTAATTCTAATAAATGTGAACCCATGTTAAAAGTATAATTAACAGTCCCAATATTTGATGTTTCTGATCTACTTCTCACAAGGTTAGAACTGGCTTTAATATATTGGAGGTGCACGACGAAGATAAGCAATCAGTTATCGAGATATAAGTATGGTACACAGATATGGTTTCTTGGTATGCTTATTACCACATCTCATCCTTTAATTGAATAGATATAACAGATCCACACAAATATCAAAATCGGCAACTACTTCAAAATCAAACATTACACATATATACATTTCACAGGACATGAAAAACCAAAGACTAACCAAAATATGTTCATCATTTATGCAAACAAACAAGGTGAGATTCACAAAAAGAGGAGATTCACATGAATTATAATTATCAATCTCATAAAATTTGACTGAACTCCCAAATCTCCCAAGTATTTGCACTTTTGCAAACAACATTCGTCTTCAATATCTGAAATAAGGTCATCCATGCCAACTATGAAGGATTCTAAATGGATGATACCTTGTGAGAAAAATTTTCCATTGCATAAGCATTATTACCCTGATTGGATCTGGTACAAAAAAAAACATTTTCACAAGTTGCCCTTTGAAATACTTGAATAAAAGTTATTACTCAACTAATCAATAACTTCTATTTCAGATTAACGTCATTTATAGAGCATGTTCAATCAGGAACCAAATATTCACCCATACCCAAATTTGTTGTTTTTGTTTGCATCTCTAACACACACTCAAACTGGGATAAATTTATTTCACAGCTAAAACTGCAAATCTCTCAATGTTTTGTTAGTGCATGTTTTAATGGATGTGTGCACATTCCTCTTCAGTAACATCTTAACAAGTGCCCAAAATTTTTCCAGAAGAAAATATAATTAAAATTTTATGAGGTCATCTGGTACACAGCATAGAGGGTACCAAGAAAGCCAAAGAGCTACTTATAACATGAATCCAGCTGTTCTAAGATGGCTCATGGGTCATGACAAAACACCTTAGACTAATGAAAAGGTTGATACTTGATACTCTCTTTCATTATCTATGTTAATGCAGAATCCTTTCAAGTCAGACTCTGACATTTGTGCGAGTATCCCATGCAATACAAAAAAGGATAATTTAGCGTGCAAAAATTAAGCTAACGAAGATAAGTATATACCACCATACGTGGCATGTTTCGGCCAAGGCAGCTCACTCCTCTTCTTCTTCTCACCCTGAGTTTCCGCTCCAGCTTTGGATCAAAACCATCATACAAACCCCATTGCTCTTCTATTTCCTGCCTTGTACTAGTTACCACCATTTCAGCAGCATCAAGGCCCATCTCCTCTACCTCAATTCTTCTCATTATCTTGTAAGTTGAGTTAATGTCCTCCCTAGAGTGCCTCCCCTGTTTCAGTAGTTGCTCAAATTTGTTCCTGCCCAATGAGTGTCCGGTTAGCACCATTGGGACATTGAAGGCACCGGATAAATGTGCTGCTGCCTCTCCAGCATCTGCATAGTGTCCGGTTAGCACCATTGGGACATTGAAGATGCACAGGTATAAACTGTATATGGTACCTGGCAGATGTCACTGCGAATGGATTTTTCCCACGAAGGCTGCAGGAGCGGAGATAATGGTTTCTGCATCTTGGCAAACACACTTCCATGCTGAGCACAACCATCATGATCATAAACTGCAGCCTCGAGCACATCCTCATTACGCATGTTTGATTGTGTATTTATCTGTTGACAACATATGTTCATATGCTATTTAGTACAATACACAAGAATAGAAATGGACAACAAACAAATGGATAAATTTTTCAAGTTCATGAGAATCAGGCTGTTAGACGAACCTGCTGAATTGGGCAATCATTCACTTCTTCATCTATATACAAAGATCACAACTTCGGTTAAAATGACATTTACAACAAATAGTTGAAGCAAGTTTGGCAAGTGAAGTGAACTGACCTGAAATTTCAGCTTTCGGAGTCATTGTATCCAGCTTCTTTGCACCATTAATCCTTCAAAATTTTCGGACTCCATGAAGCTATTTTGATGAGTCTGCAGTCATGTCTGATAGTAATGTTATCAAACCTGCATGAAAACACAAGTTCACTTAAGTTCACTTCACTAGAGCATACAGAAGTTCTGTTGTGACGTAAAAACACAACTTCTGTTGTGACATTTACATAAAAACATAACTTCACTATCACATAAGTTCACCTGCATAAAAACACAGAAGTTCACTTTTCACTTCACGTCTATAAAAACACCTACATAAAAACACAAAAATTCACTTCACTTCCATAAAAACACCTGCATAAAAACACACTAGGGCATACAGAGGTTCACTTAAGTTCACCATAACAATATGTTTTTTTTTTATTTCATTAACAAGAGTTACTAAAAACCATAATAATTTTATATTTTAAATTGATTGCATAGTTGCAAAAAAAAAAAATTAAAGAAAAGAAGTAAAATAAAATTTAATTTACAAGAAAATTTGCTTTCGAATCCGAAATATGGTGTATAGATCAAATGGTGGAAAGATATGATCATTTATATTGGTAAACATTGAGGTGGAAATGAATGAAAAAAAATTAAAACTTGAAAATAGAAATGAATGAAATCCCATGAAAACTTACTCTCTCAGAGTCTCAGAGTCCCAGAAGTGAACATCTCAGTTACAAAATAGATGTTCCTATTGGCCGTATCAACCCAAGAGGTGTAAAATTTCATGATGTTTTTGTGCTTCAAGGTCTTGAGAAGATGGATTTCACAGTAAAGCCTCTCAAGATCCTCAGGGCTCTGAAGGAAATCATACAGCTTGACTTGGTTCCAAGCCACTTCAATCCCTTCGAACTTATCAAAAGCTCTGTAACTGCAACACCCAAAACCAAAAAGGAAGAAAACCCACCAACATAGAACTAAATCAACATATACGCATCTCATAAAACTGCAAAAGTTCTCAAAAAGGGATAAAAAATAACAAATAGGGTTTTAAGTTTCTTACACTGTCTTTGAAGCTCCTTTCCCAAGGATCTCATTGTACTGAAAAACCAACAAAATTAGAACCAAATATCAGAAATGAAGAACATAAAGAAGAACCCAAACAAGCAACAAAGTAGAGATTTTTAAGTACCCTTCCATATCTTCCAGTTGGATCAACTTCAACAAACTCAGACTCACCCTCATCTGGTTCATATGGTCTCATCCCAACCATTTCTCTCTAAAAAGAGGTGAATCGAAAGAGGGAGGGCGATGGAGAGATGGAGGGAGCAATGAGGGAGATGAAGATAAAGATATGGAGAGAGCAGTGAGGGCGATTGAGAGATAGAGGGAGCAGTGAGGGAGATGGCGAGATGGAGGGAGCAGTGAGGGAGGGAGATGGAGATATGGAGAGAGTAGGGAGGGAGATGGCGAGATGAGGGAGGGTGGACATCGAGCTCTATCTAACTCGAGCGCCCAGTAACTCGGAGAGGGAGAGGGAGAGCGATCGGAGAGGGAGAGGGAGAACGATCGGAGAGGGAGAGCTGAATGCAGAGGGAGAGCAGAATGCAGAGGGAGAGGGAGACAGATCGAGCGGGATTCTTCTTCCTTCCTTCCCTCTTCTTTGTTAGCTTTTATTTTTTCTTTCGATTTGCGCGGGATAGTTGGCGCCCAGCGAAATCAATCCGCCTTCATCACATTTCATTTAGTGCACAAATGAAGTAGCTGTTTACAATTGTTTATAGGGTTTCAATAGCATTTTATAGCGGTTGTGTAAAAACCGCTATTCTCAAAAGCTATAAATGCTCATTTTTGTTGTAGTGATTACAAAACAATAACTAAATAAAACAATGAAGGTTACAAAAATGCCGCTAATAAAGGAGTCGTGAGGTCGATTAGCGGCGGTTTTACGCAACAGTTTGAACAACCATCACTAAATAAGGGACACATAACAACGGTTTTTAGCACTCTATAACAGTTTCACCCATCGATAAAAAAAAATTGAAGAACAATCAAATACTTGCATTTTCCGGTGATTGAGAAATCGCAGCTAAAATTGCTTTATTTTTTCAGGAGACACTCTGCGATGCTTGTAACAGCCCCTAAATTCCCTTTGATAGGCCTTTTAGCGATGGCAACAACCACTAATGACAATCATCAATTTTATGACTATTCTAAAATGCATATATAACCACAATTTTCAACCTGTAATCATATTTTTACTGCCCATAACAACCCACAATTTTATACAATTCTTTTATACAAAAATCATTTTCACTTCAACTATACTGTCATCAAAATATCAAAGTATATGTAGAATTACTTGAAATTTGATAGTTTAGATATCAAGTCAAATGTACTACAACAAATGATATAAACCATCACAACATGTTTGAAAAAATTAGTAGACAATGCTATGGAACGTGGAGTCGATGAAAATCTTCATTATTATATTGACCAGATGATGAGGGTCATGCAAATGCTGGTGAAACTTGTCTGCTTCCTTTGTCTTGTACCTGAAAATGATGCTCAACAATGTTACTCTAAACTTGAACTAAATTTCAACAATGAATTGATTTATATTTAGTAAGTAATCGATGTCATATATATATAATGAACATGCAAAAAAACATATGGTTGGAATAGGTTTGCAAACTCAGCAGACACTTTTTCATCCAACTTCTAAAAAATGTATGTCAATACTCCTTCAAATGTCTACCTCTTTGATGTCCTTGTCTCTAATTGTGATTTCAACTGGTGAATTCTTTGTTGCTATTGAGGATCAATAGTGTTTTACGATGGTTGTGAGGACAACATTATCCCACTAAATGTACTAGTGGTGCTGCCAAAGACTTGAGATGGACATGGCCTGAATCTCAAACTCTCGAACTCAACCTAAATGCTCTTTTCCTAGCACCTTATCAAGTGAATCCTGTTGTGAAATGGATTGTGTTGTTGAATCTTCATTCTCAATCTCTAAAATGTTCTCCTACATGAATGAGGCAAGCCATCAAACTTTGAATTCAAAATTTACCCAAACATTAATTAATGTAGTTCAATCGAGAGGAAATAGTTAAATTACCTAAGACCTATTTTTTTATGTTGCGATATACACCTCTGGCCTACTCATAGGTCTCTAATGTTCATGTTCCTACGCCAATATCACGAAGTCATGTAACTTTAAATAGTATAGTTGAGAATGATAATTAAATTGTGGTGGGGTGTAAAATATTAATTACCATCTCAACTGAGATTGTTTTTTGATCTTCGAGTGTAAAATATTAAAAATGATCCCCCCACCATTCAATTGCACCACCCCAAAAACAAACCCCATTTTTTGTTGCAACTAGACCCAGGCACGGGCAAAATGGTAATGCTTTGATAGGCACAGTAAATTGCGATTTTGTTACTTGTTATTGCCAACCTTCAATGCAAATTAAATGTCATTATAATAGTTCTACCATTCCACAACTAAAAGAAATATCACCTGTATGTAGAACCCAGAAAGATTTTTGGTGTGCGTTTTCGTTTTTATTGTTTGTTACCCCCCAACAAAAATAATAAATAAATAAAATAAAATAAAGTGAAGTTTGGGCTTCAAGTTTTGCGTGTTACCTCTACTTGGTATGTATACTATTTTAAGTTAGCATGATTTGAGGCAACTTGAATCATGAGTCCAAGGATAAAGTCCTACTTGATGCTTTTATTTGATTCTTTATTATTATTTTTTTTTTTCATTTCTTTGATACCAAGGCCCTAATGTTCACCGGGCCTCTAAAATCTGAGGGTAGCGGCCCTAATCACCAATTCTATATTTATGAGGTTCTTTTTCTTTTTAGTCTTCTTTTCCTTTCCTTCTTTTCTTTTTTGTCCCTGCTTTCGAACGGACTTTGCAATGATGGATTCTCCTCTCAAGGAGTCTGTCGCAAGGGTGAGAAAAAAAATTAAAATGATAGGGGAAGGAGGAGAAGAAGAAAATAGAAAGGGGTGACGACCTGTGCGAGAATGAGATGATGACGGGTGATTGATGAGTGATTATTGGAGAACTGGGAGGCCATTGTGATGGCCACCGTCGCAGCCCCATCTTTTGTATATCTCGCCGTCACCGGTCATCTCTCATTATCCCTCGCAATCGATCCCCCCTTCCATCTTGTTGCTGTCGTGGGAGGAAAGAAAAATTTAGGTTTTTCCTTTTATGGGTAGTGTGAAAGAGAAACTGTAGTGTGGACAAAAAAGGAGTGATGTCGAAAAAAAAATTGAGCACTACTACAGCGCACCGGGGGTTAGCCTGGTGCTACCCCCACCATCCATTTTGCCTTGAAATATGTGCTACACCTATCTCGAGGCAAAATGGACGGTGGGGGTTAGTACCAGGCTAATCCCCGATGCACTAAAATTTTTTTGAAAAAAATTAGATGAGTGTTTTAGGACAGTGGAATTGGCGATGTTAAATAATCATTGCTTTTTTAAAATATAACTTTTGTCGTAGAAAGAACGCTAATTAAATTTAATCGTAAACATGACAAATATGTTCACTTTTCTTCATTTTTGGTAATATCTATTTTAATAATGCCAATCCCCACAAAACTTTCTGGGTCCACTCCTGCCCCTAGCATATTTTCAAAGTCTTGAATTTCAAATGGAAACCATACAAAGCACAGGCATTTGGCAATCGATAAATAAATCCTATTATGTTATTACTAAGTAAATATACACTTTCTTCGTGGTCTCTTTTCTTATTCTCGATTTTACTTGTTTTCTCTATTTTTGAGCACCCATAATAAAATAAAACAAAAAGATTCCTAAAGTTTATTACCTAAATTTTTTCCATTGTAGTGTTATTGGTAGTTTTTACTTATGAGATAGGATTAATCATATGTGCTCGATTGTTTCAGTGTATAATATCTTATCTTTGAAAGATCAGTACCACCAAAAAGTTAATTTTGAGCAAAATGAAGAAGTAGATAGACAATTGAATATGTAATTGTTATAAATCATTATTATACTTTAACAATAAAAATAATTGACTAAAATTTACTCACCATACATGCACTAATGGCTTGCCCCTCAACCGGCTAACAAACTCAAACATCACCCTACATTTTTGGAATTAAGTGATGTGCATGGATTAGTGAAACAAACTCTTTAATTTTATTTAAAAACTTATTTTCATTTTCCTCCTTATTATATATAAAAATATTACTCAACTCCTTTATTATGTTTCTTATCATCGCTTTGGCCTCCTTCCAACCATGCAAACTTTATTATCATGGTGCAAACCAATTACTAAATTCAAAGCTGCATTTGAGCCCTTTCGAGGAAAATAATAATAATAATTTATTTATTTATTTTAACCTTCAGGGAGAAGAGCAATTATGGGATGTCAAAATTTTATTACTTTATCAAAAAAATTTACATTTTTCAGGAGACATTACGACTTTATCCTCTCTTATGAGAGTTTGTTTCAGTATTTGCTTTTACTTTTGTTTCATTTATATAAAGGTTTTGGGGTCCTTAAAACCCAAATCGATTTCCAATAAAAAAAAATAAAAAAAAAGGAAAACAAAAACTAGAACATTAAAATGCAGACCTTCTTCACCATAAGGTCTAAACATTATTCACCTAAACAACTTGATCACCATAATGTCTAGCCCTTATTCACCAAATAAATAAGCAAATAAAACCAAGATATATTCACTGAAGGTTAAGAACTCTTATCTACCAAGAAAACAAAGATCCAAGAGACCATTTACCTTTTAAAGAAACAGCCAAAGACTGCTGCCAAAGACTCTTGGCTGCAAGAGATCAGACTCTAAACAACTGCCATACCATGCCAAATCATCACCAACACCCAAGCTGCACACCACATAAAACAGCAGCTGCTTGCACTTTAAAGGAAACTGCAACTGAACCTGCGTCATAGTTAACTACCAGACCCCAAAAACAGAGTGCAACCACTCTGTTTTAGCTACCAAAATCCTGTGTCACAATCTGTTACCAGGCCTTAATCCGCATAAATCATATCCAAAACTAGCAAATTAAGTCTGTCTAACCTCCAAAATACTGGCACCAAATTGAAACAACTAGAAATCCTAATAACAAAGTAAAATAGCAATAATAATAATAATGTCTTAAAAAGTTGTTCAGCGGAGGAGTTGTGTTTTCTAATGTGCATTACATCCATTTTCTCAGTGTGTGTATGTTTTCTTGTTTTTATTTATTTTTTATTTGTTTATTATTTATTTATTTATTTTTATTACTTTCATGTTCATGTTTTCACTTAGAGTTATTCTACATGGCGAGGAAATGAGCGAGGAAACCAGCAAGGGAAGTGAGGTGGAGGGGGAGTGAACCGTTCACTCCCTTCGGGATGCGCGCGCAAAAAACAATGGCCTGCATCCAGTGACGGAGCCAGGATTTTTGTTGAGGGGGGGCGGAGTGATGTCATAATTAATTAAATATAATATAAAAATTAGTTACTTTAACATGAATTTTTTTTTAAATCCGAAATTCTTCCTGGCTTGGAAAAATCGGCGAGGTTGCTGCCTGGGGTTAACAACCTTTTTGGAAAAGGTTGTTAAAGAGGGGGGCAAAAGTGTATTTTTGCCCCCAGGCAGCAAACCAAGCAGGGGGACCCAGGCCCTGTAGAATTACTACTATATTCATTGATTACTACTATAGCAAAAAGGGGAGTACAACAAAGACAGTCATTGAAGATGATTACTACTTATAGAAACACAACAGAAGAGAAGGGTTTGAATCGTTGATTACTACTACATGAAGAAAAGGAGGAAGAGATTGAGTTGCTTACGATTTTTTTGTGGAGATGACCAACACAGTGATTAATGAAGGCACCTGGTACCTAGAAGAAGAAGAATAAGGTGGTTTGGATCCTACTGAATCTTGTGAAGATGAGCTCAAATAACTCAATAGTTATAGATCTTTGAAGATGATGAAATATAGGGGTTTCCCTCATCTTATCCAATCGATGGAGTGTGAAGAAGAAACTGTGGATTTTGGTTTCTTTGAGGAGCAATTCTAGCTGGCTTGGGAAACCAGCCTGGGGGGCGAAAATACATTTTTGCCCCCCTCTTTAAAACACATTTTTGGAGTATGTGTTTAAAGAGGGGGGGCAGGCAGGGAAACCACGCTAGTTTCCCAGGTCCGCTAGAATTTCTGTTCTTTGAGAGATTTGAGGGATTTAACCTCTATCTCTAACTCTAAAAGTAGAGTTTGAATTTGATATAAAGAAGAGCAAATTAAAAACTAATTGGGAGACAAATAAATTATTAGAAAAAAAAAATCTCAAAAGTAAGTGGGGGCAAACTTGCCCCACCTGAATCCGTGCCTGTCCACAAACCTGCATACATAAATTAATCAAACCAACCATATCATGCAGGCCAAAACAAAATTTGTGACATCAACCAAACTGAAACACTAACATTACTAGTTAAAGCGATTCAATATACATCATCGTTACTACTACTATCGAAACCAAATCGAACGGATGCTCACTGCGCCACCTCGATGGGTGCCATCTCAACAGCGGGCCCAGTGGCAGCCTCTTTACGGTCAAAGACCTTCGCAATCTTCTCAATGGGTATCAAAGGCAGATAAGCTGAGTCCCCATAGCCACTTTTAGGGATTTGGGGTATACATAATAAAAAAAAAATTAAAAAAAAAAAAAAAATTTCTCAAAAAGTCAGTGGGGGCAAGTGCCCCCACTCGCCCCTACGTGGCTCCGTGCCTGCCTGCATCCCCTCCACCTCACTTCCCTCGCTGGTTTCCTCGTTCATTTCCTCGACATTTAGAATTTTTTTTCACTTATTAGAAATTAGACACCTAAGTCAATGTCATTATTATTATTATTATTATTATATTGTTGTCGTTGTTGTTAAGGCTGTGAGGATACTGAATACATGCAGAAAAAAAAACTACTCAAGCTTAGATTTGATTACCTAGCTAGGGCATACAACAAATTTAGATTTATACTTGCCTCACTTGGGGGGATTTTCATTAGCGAGAATCCATATACATGGACCAAATCTGTAAGTTTTGCATTGTACATTTCTAAGTTTAGAGTTGAGCGACAATTGGATGGTAATAAACCCAATTACATTGTATATAATACACGTGGATGGTAATGAATCTTCCTTATTGTTGCTGTTTTTTAGGGCTTACCATTCAACGATTGACGCATTCGTGTCTGACTTTTTTTATATTTCCCTTAACTTAGGTTTTCCATTATGTATAAATACGGTATTATGTTTAATACCACCAAATTAAGGGGATTAATAAATATAATAATAAGGTGAAGACATGGGAAAGCAAATACTAGGTTTTCTCGTTGTCTTCATTGTCCTCCTCGCCACTGTGCAGCTATTTGAGGCCGAAGCAAATTCGGGCGACCATGGCCAACTTATGGCCCTTTCCCCCGCCAGAAAAAGATGCACGAGTAAGTGTGGAGCGACATGCGGAAATGGAGGGGTTACTACCTGTGCAGCAACTTGCATCAGTAAATGCAGGACTGTGAAATAGAGACTATACGGGTCCGGAATTCTTGGAGATTATGTAGTCCATCTGTTGATGAATTGTGCACCATTTAGCACTAATTAATTTCTCTCTCTTTGTGTAAGTTGAATCAAAGGAGTGGAGTTATTAATAAGAGCATCATGAGTAGGCATACCAAAGAAATGCCCCTATAAAGGGTCAAACAATTATTTTCATGAGTTTAGATTCCAGATCACCTGCTCCATGGAGAGGGACTGGATTATATGCTCATCACAAAATTATAAAAGAGAACTATTATGTCCACTGTAATAATCAACAAATATTTTACCAAATAATCCGGAATATGTAGGGCTTGCACTGACTATCACCTCTACAAGAAGAAAAATACAAGAATATGAAAGTTAGAATATGAAAATCAGAATAGTTAAAGAAGTAAATTTAAAATAGAAAAGTGTTGAAAATTAAACTTGACATTATTAAGTAAGTTTTTGACCAGAATTTGAAGCGGCTACAGTTATCCGAATTTAGCTTACAATATATCAAATAAAAATTTTGTTTGTTTAGTTTCCAAAGATTTTTTTTTTTTTTTTTTTAATAAACCTCCAGTGGGGAGGGGTAGCTATGGGATGCCATACCTTTATTACTAGGAAAAAATTATGTTACACATGTCGGGGGTACATGACGACTTTACCCGAGAATGAAACCAATGAAAATACATCATTAAAATCAATCGAAAAAACTCTCATAACTCGTACACATTCAACTTCATATTGTATAGCTAAAAACATGCTAGCACTAAATGAACATAATGCGTCAACCATTCTCTAAGTCTCACTAGCATCAGATTAACGCCATTGTCAATTTGCAACATTGCAAATCACCTACGAGCACGCACTGTCAGAACAGAAGCAGCAGGAGGCAGAAAGCACTCTGTTTTGCAGCAGAGAGCACTCTGTTTTGCAACAATTTGCACTTTGTTCCAGCAATCCAGCCAGCTCCACACCGTCTTGGAAAAGCTTCACAGCAGAGAACACTTTTTTTTTTTTTTTGAGCAACATCTCCAGAAGTAGCTTGAACTTGCAACATCTAACATTAACAAAAGCAGCTTGAGCAACATCTAACATTAACAGATTGCAAATTGCAAAGTGTAAAACTTGCAACTTACAAAAAACCAGGCAGCAAAATATGTGCAAAACAGGCAGCAATTATGCAGAGTGCTCTGTAAAAACAGAGCACTCTTGCCACAATCCAGAGACATCGTGCAATGCACCGAAATGTGCATCCCTGAATTCACTGTTTCAGCCCTGATCTCTGCTACCACAGTCTCACAGAGATCGCCAAAACGAGGCAAGAAAACTAGCAGAGAGCGCACCTAAAAACTGGAACAGAGAGCAGATTGGATACTCTGTCCCAGTTCCAACAATAGTCCAGTTCCAGCGGCAGTCCGTTCTAGCCATTGCAGAGCATGCCACCTGCAGTCCCCATTCCCTTGCAGTAAATCCATCCCCGAGCGATACAAGCCTAGATTTACAAGTTCATTTAGCATCTGTGCGTCTTAAATATGCCGTCTTCTTCTTATCAAGAATAATTAAGGATTTTATTCGTTTAGGCAACGAGTCCCAAGAATAATCCCTTGTCATTTGTTCCACTTGCGCCCGTCTAGCCAAAGAATCCGCCACTGAATTAGTTTCCCTGTACACGTGTATACAATACCACGTCAATGCCTTACTCGTGTCTCTAATTTCCTTCCACCAGTTACTAAGAGACCAGGGAATACTAGCTTCATTTAATATCCACTGTTTGACCAATCTAGAATCCGTTTGGATCACACAACTTCGCAATCCTAGATCAATACAAAGTCTCAAACCTTCAAGTAAGGCCCTCATCTCAGCGGAGTTATTTGAGCCTTCACCAAAAATACACTGTCTAGCCGCTACAAATTTGCCCTCGTCATTTCTAATGACCACACCTCCAGTAGTGTTATTTTCCATACATGAGCCATCAACATTTAGCGCATACCATTCTGTAGGAGGAAAAACCCAATAAAGCACTCGAGGAGGAGATACTATAACAATCTTTTCCTGTATGCCTAACCTATTGAGCAAAGCCCCGTTATGGTCCTTAATTTTAGGAATAAAGAATTTGGCCACACATTTAATCCAGAAATGAACTTTCATAATCACATAGCTTGATGAAAACTCTTTTCCTTAAAAAAGTTTTTTGTTTCTCTTGATCCAGATTTCCCATAGGATGAAAAGTAGGGTGACGTGGATGAGGGTCCCTGATAACGAAGATTTCTTCGCTTTCCTAAACCACGCCTTAAGCATAGTATAAACTTCAACTGGTCTGTGAATGTGCATATCAAACACCAAATCAAAATGTCCCCACACCCTTCTAGCTAAATCGCTTTCCAAGAAAAGGTGTTTCATCGTTTCCTCCCCAGGTTGTAAGCAACAACTACGTTTAGACTTAAGTTGGAAGCCAATTCTTCTAATTTCACCATCAATAGGTAATGCCCTTCTAATTATTTTCCATATGAAAATAGAGATTTTAGAAGGCAATAAAGGATGCCAAATCCAATTCCAAAAATCATCTTGTGTCCCCCTACCACAAAGAATTTTACATACTGAGCTAATCGTGAACTCGCCATTATTACTCGGTATCCAAATTCTGGCATCTCGATCACCGACTTCGCCTTTCACAATTGTCTTGTAAAGCTCTTGAGTTTTGCTTTGCATATCCGAGCTTAGCCGCCTGAAATTCTCCCTATGCATTTTCCTGAGAGAAGGCCAAGAGTCATTCATCCCCATCTCCTCATTTTTACTGAAAATTTCATTCTTAGCCCATGGTTCTTCGAAGAAGCTAACGGTGCCTTTAGAGATCCGCCACGTGGAGTTTTCAATTATAACATCCTTATTCACCAACAATTCTTTTATAAACGGAGACGCCCCGACTTTAATTTCTTTCTTTCTGATTGGAACCCCAACTTGCATGTACTTACGCCTTAGAAAATTTGCCCATAAAGAATTGGAGGTTATTAGGTTCCAAAGCGACTTTATTCGAAAAGCTCTAATGATCACATCTAAGCTTCGAATACCTAGACCACCCTCCTCCTTTGGAATAGTGATTTTATTCCAAGCTATTCACTTCCGCTTGTGTCGCCCTTCATGATCTCCCCAAAAGAAATCTGCAATCAATTTCTGAATGGATTGCAGGTCCTTATTAGGGACAGCTGTAGCTGCTATGGAATAAATAGGTATTGACAGTAAGACATGTCTTATCAATGTCAATCTACCTCCTGGCGACAAAAGTCTGGCTTTCCAACCCTGAATTCTCTGCTGGATTTTATTGATTAAGGTTTCAAAAAAAGAAATTCTGCATCTCCCTTGATAAATGGGGACACCAAGGTAGGTAAACAGGGGATTGCTTGTAGACAAAACCTGTCCACTGTTTGATTGAAATTATTCTGTCTGCACGAGCTTTCTCATCAATCATGAATGAACTTTTTGCAATATTAACTTTCTCGCTTGAAACCTGACAATATCTATCCAAGAACTGCATACAGCCTTCAATGGACTTTTTCCTACCATTCAAGAAGATCAATGAATCATCAGCATACAAAAGGTGGGTGATCGGTGTGGCCATCCTGGGAATATGATAAAAGCCAATTTCTCCTCTATGAAAGGCCAGAGAGAGCCATCTGCTTAGTACTTCTGCCGCAATGACAAAGAGAAGAGGGGAGAGAGGGTCCCTTGACGAAGACCCCTTGTTGATTTAAAATAGCCGTCATACCTGCCTTGCATCAACACCGAGAACCCGCAATGTGTAATGCAATTAGAAATCAGATGACATATTCTGTGATTAAATCCGAATCGGCGCAAAACTTGCAAGAGGTATCCCCATTCAATTCTGTCATACGCCTTTTCCATATCCAATTTAAATATTGTATTATTTCCATTAACCTTTTTCCCAATCTCTCTCATTAGTTCTTGTGCCAACCCTATGTTTTCTGAAATGAGCCTTCCTTGAACAAAGGCCCCTTGCTCTAGAGAGATAATATGAGGGAGAAGCTTGGCCAATCTCGGACTAAGAATTTTGCTGAAAATTTTATATATCACGTTGCAAAGACTAATAGGCCTAAAATCAGATTAAGAGACATGTTCTTCAATTTTAGGAATAAGAGCCAAAAAATTGGAAGAAAAGGTACTTGGCATCGCGTGGCAAGCAAAAAATTCCTTCGCAGCTGCCCATATGTCCATCCCAATAATATTCCAATAGTTCTGAAAGAATCCAGCTGTGAAGCCGTCTGGGGCCGGGGCACTATCATGGGGAATACTGAAGACTGCTTTCCTGACTTCCTCTAACTAAGGCATCTGCATGAGTAATTCACAACCATCCTCTTGTATCAGCCTCGGAATGCAATCCATGAGTTCTGGATCATCTCTGTGCTCTCCCGATGACAGCAAGGATCCGAAAAAATTATTTGCTTCCAAAATAATAGATTTCGGATCCGTAATTAAGTTCCCCGATATATCATGAATTTTGGTAATCGCTCTTTTTTTCTGTTTGGCCTTGACTGAGGCAAAAAAGAATTTAGTACAAGCATCTCCTTCCTTAAATTCCTTTTCACCTGATTTTTGTTTCCAGTAAATTTCTTCTCTCACCAGTGCCTGTTTGAGTTCAGCCTGACATTTGTTCAAATTAGTCATATCACTTGGATCCCAGCCATGCATTAGACTAAATTCAAGTCTTTCGATTTCATCTTCCAACCTTCTAATAGTGCTGAAAATATTACAAAAAATTTCTTTATTCCATATCTTTAAGTCTCCGCGAAGGCGCTTCAGTTTGGAAGCCACACTATACATAGCCCCATTGGATTCTCCAGCCGCGTTCCAAATTCTGTCCACAAACCCTAAGAACCCTTCATGAGTTAACCACATACTTTGAAATCTGAAAGGAGACATACCTGCCGTTTGTGACATTGGCAAAAAAAGTAACATAGGTGCATGATCCGAACAAACTCTAAGTAAATGATCAACCCGAGCATGCTGCATTACTGAAATCCAGTCAGCATTCCCCAAAAAACGATCCAACCTAGCCCATGTTCTGTCCTCCCCTCTTTGATTGTTACACCATGTGTATTTAGGTCCTTCAAACCCACAATCAGAAAGCCCACAACTTGAGATACAGCTGAAAAATTCTGCCATCGCCAAAGGATTTGGGGGGCGTTCCCCTAGTTTTTCTCCACCATCAACAATCACATTAAAATTTCCACCAATGATCCATGATTCATTTAAACCCATTACAATGTGTTCCATGTCTTCCCACAAACTTCGTCGCTCCTGAATTGAACACTTTGCATATACAAAAGAAATGAAGAAAACGGTATTGGAAAAGAGAATATGAATCTTACAATGCATTAATTGATTCGTGCATAGCAGGACCTTTACTTTTAAGTTATTATCCCAGAAGAGCCAAATTTTGCCGCCATACTCTTCATTCCTTGCAAAACAAGGCAAGCTCACCTTACTTGCAACCTCCATGTATCTAGAAGAAGGAATCATAGGTTCCGCAATAGCAAGTAGCTTGACATTGTGTTATTTAACCATCTTTTTTAGTCTACATCGGGTCGCCCGGTTACCAACTCCCCGTGCATTCCAAAACATGATGTTATCTATCATTACTAACACCTGGGGTAGGCATATTTCTCGTCATCCTCCGAGACCCCACCACTGGTCTAGGTTTAGAGCTTTTCTTTTTGCCTTTATTCTTGACACCACCCGACAGGTACCCTAGATCAATTATATTGTTCGAAGACATGTTAGCGTCGGAATCATTGTCCGATACCGCGTCATGGTCTGACCTATGGCCCTCTCTCTGTTCCTGAATCTTTGACGCAGTTGCATCTTTCACCTGATCATGCAGCAGCCCAATTTCTGGATCACCCACCAGCTGATCAATCTGTTCTATCGCGCTCTGTTTCGTCATCGAAATTGTGCAATTTTCCGGCTTTTGTGCCTTTGAAACTAGCGTACCCTGTGCTAACTTAAACCTGGATTCAGAGGAGGTCAAATCAGCCCCCATTCGCTGAATGTTTCCTGTTGTCTGTAGCACCCTGGGAGTAGCAAGAGCTGTCCCATGTTTTGCCTGATGCTGCTATGTTTCAGCAAGCGTTTGCACCTACTGCTCCTCTGTTTCAGCTGGAATAAAACTGTTAATTGCACATTCTGATTTTCTGCCTTCTTGAGTGTTGTTTGAGCAGCTATCCCCCACAAAAGGAACGATCCACAGCGGGGCTGCAGTCGCAGATCCTTGAGCCAATTTAACTGCATCACAATTTTGGTTACCATCAATATCATCACAATTTTGCTTCAACATAGTCATTTTGATTTCGCTCATTGTGTAGCCGGCATCTCTTAAAACATCTTGTGTGTTTTCAATTGCAGAGTTATTTACTTTGGTATGATGGCCCTCAATCTAGCACTAATGTTTGGAGTTTATTACTTCAACATCATCACCCTTCCCAATGTCGTCCGAAGCTTCTTCCACAAGGACCCCGTATTGGTTTGATGAAATCACATTGTCAAATACGGTTTCCTTTGTTCTCTCCTTAGTTTCTTTGGCAATAGCACTAGTAATCTCGACTCCTTGAGAGTTGTTAGCTCCGCTAGTTCCTATATTTCCATTAGTTTTCATCGCTTTTTTGGCCACAGGAACATACATTTGCGTTGGCACATGTTGGTGTTGCTTTTCTTCCCCCAGAGTTTGTCTTAGCTTGGCCTTGTCGAGGGATTTAAAATCTTTATAGGGTTCTCCAGCAGATGTAGGTTGCTCCCACTTCTTTCCAACCAATTTTCTACAGTAATCCTTCTCATGCCCAATCAGGGAGCAAAGGTCAAAATATTTGAAACCTAGATATTCAAGTTTTTGCCAATACCCTCCATATTTGGGGCTCTCAAGCCAAATCTTGTGTGGGAGAGGTTTAGAGACTTCCATCTCAACACACATTCGTGCGACCTTTGGGCGGGCAAAGTATCTTGTGCCATCATCTATCCGAAGAAATTTACCGAAGGAATCTCCAATCGCCTTCATGATTGCCGGGAGAAAAAAGGAGAAAGGAAGATTAGGGAGTTCTACCCATAATGGTGCCAACTCCGGATCCGCCCGTAAGCTAAAACCTGGATGCCAATGAAACATTTTATATCTAACTCCCCGAATCGTAAATGAGTCTTTTGATAACACTTTCTTGACTTTATCTTCAGATTGTAAATAAACCATCACATGTCTAGGATCAATGACCCATTATGAACTCTCCTGATATCCCCCAAGATCGATGAATAGAATCTCTTATTGAATCTAGCGATGGCCTGAAGCTTGAGAATTTCATAACAACAATATGATTAGAGACATGGGACTCACCTCTTGCGACATCAGAATCGGATAGCCTCAAAGCCGGATTTTCATATTTTCTAAAGGTCGTGGAATCCGCCGGCTTATCATCAAGTGCATCTTTCATCGCTTTCCCAAGAACTTGTGCAAAGGTGGGCCGAGAAGAACCATCATCCTCCTTGCCAGCCGCAGGGACAGCCCTCTTGGCTGGCAGTGTCGCCTCCATGGAAACACCTACCAGCGCCTACAAGACTCCCTGGATCAATTGAATTTGTATTGAGAAAGATATGGCCAATTTACTACTAAATGTTCAGTGGTAACTGAAAACTGTGAAAAATGAAAATGTATCTTTTGATTTGTAAAAGTGCGATTGATGAAAAGCGTCTCTAGATTGCTCTTTTGAGTAGTATATATAGTCATGTACTCTAAGTTATGTTTCAATGTAAAAAACATCCAATTGAGTTGTGAAGTCCTCTTATATTCCTTTCTTACTTGTGTGCTTTGTTTCAATGGAAAATGACTTTTAGGGCATACTTGTTCACAAAATAGACAATTTAGATACCATAGTTGATGTAACGACTAGTTTGTGCCTAATTTTATACTTTTATGACTAACAATGACTCTTTTATTAACCCAGGTTAACCCATAAGGTTATATGACATATTTACCCACTAAACAAATAGAAAACCTAAATTTATAATTTTATGAGTAGCAAGGACTACAAGAAAAAAAAACTACGTTAATAGTTATGGAACGACAATTTTAGTCACTCTTTGTTATTGACCAACAATGACTATAAAAAAAATATACGTTAATTGTTGTTGACCAATTTTAGTTACTCTTTGTTAGTTTTATTGATCAACAAAGACTATAGAAAAAAAATCATTAGCATGTTCATTGACTTTAAAAAGATTAGGATTTATCACATGAAAAATTATGATTTATAATATAAAATTGTTATTGAACGACAATTTTAGTTACGATTTGTTATTGACCAACAAGGACTATAGGAAAAAAAAACCTACGTTAATTTTTAGTGACCAATTTTGGTTACTCTTTAGTTTTATTGACCAATAAGGACTACTAAAAAAAACTACGTTAATTTCTATTAAACAACAATTTTAACAAGGACCATAAAAAACGTTAATCTGTTCATTGACCAGAATAAAATTAAGATTTATCATATAATGTCCATTATTTTCAGGTCAGTGAACATGCTAATGTTTTTTTCTTTATTTTTTTTCCTGTAGTCCTTGTTGATCAATAAAACTAACAAAGAGTAATTAAAATTGGTCAATAACAATTAACGCAATTTTTTTCTATAATCCTTGTTGGTCAATAACAAAAAGTAACTAAAATAGTCGTTCAATGACAATTAACGTAGGTTTTTTTTTTGTAGTCCTTGTGGTCATAAAACTATAAAATTAAGTTTTCTATTTGTTTAGGAGTGTAAATATGTCATATAACTTTATGGGTTAACCTGGGTTAATAAAATAGTCCTTGTTAGTCATAAAAGTATAAAATTAGGCACAAATTAGCCATTACATCAACTATGGTATTTAAATTGTCTATTTTGTGAAAAAGTAGGACCTAAAAGTAAATTTTCGTTGTTTCAATCTTGTTCCAACAAAGTGGTATCAAAGCTTGATGTTAGAGAATGTTTTCTAAAGAAGACACTTTTTCTTTCCAATACCTACAACTCACCAAGCTCAACTATAAAAATTGGGCAATTCGGGTGAAGGTTATCCTTGGTTCTCAAGGACTATAGGACATTGTTGAGAAATGTTATGTAGAACCTCAAAATGAGGAGACTTTGAATCAAAGTAAAAAAGAAGCCTTGGATAAAGAAATGAAGAAAGATCAATGTGCTCTTACCGTCGTCCATAAGGATTAAATGATGACATATTCGAGAAAGTTGTTAATGAAACAAACTCCAAGCAAGCATGGGACACTCTTCGGAATTCCGTCATGGGAGTTGAAAAAGTGAAGAAAGTGCGTCTTCAAACTCTGAGGGCTGAGTTTGAATCTTTTTTTATGAAAGAAAATGAATCCATTTCTGATTACTTCACAAAAGTCTCGGCGGTGGTGAATCAAATGAAAAGGCTTGGAGAAAAATTCAAAGATACTCGTGTTGTTGAGAAGATTATTCGTTTTCTAAATTTCAAATTCAATCATGTGGTGGTAGCCATTGAAGAGTCCAAAGATTTGGATGCCATGTCCATCGACAAATTAAATGGATCCTTACGAGCTCATGAAGAAAGAATGATCCGAGACAAGCAAGAATAAGTGGAACAAACACTACAAGTAAAACTTTCATTGAAACGCAAATGAGAAACTTATGAAAATGGTGGAAAAGGCCAAGGATGTGGAAGAGGTCGAGGTTGTGGATGAGGACATGGTCATTGAAAAGGACGAGATAATCTTAATTCTTCTCTCCATGGAAGATATCAAAATTCTTCAAAAAGTTGTTGAAAATGAAGGTGCAACTATGAAAGATACAATGAGATGAAGAATGACACAAGTAAAAGTGAATATAAAAAGCTCATGTTTATAAAACATTCTAATTAATAATTAAGAAGAAAAGTGTTCTGCCTTAGGCGATTTGGTTTTTGCAGGGGCAGTTTGGAGATTAATTAGGCTGGAGTAATCTAAGTCTTTAGATCTTAGTTTGATCTAATCCTAACCGTCCAAGTTAAGGATTTCCTAGGTTTTCCATGGCGGCTTCTCCAGCCGCTATGGTGGAAAACCTCACTGCTGGACAAGAAGGCACACAACCTGAGGTTGCTACATCGTCAAAAACCTTCCTTCAAGCGTTGGGGGTCGTGAAAAAGGTCATTATTGATGAGGAGCCAATGAAGGGGAATCATTTTCATAAATAGGGATGCTCGACTTTGTCCATGAATATTTCTGAAGCGAAAAGATGTGAAAGGTATGTTGAATCTTCGGTCATTGTTCTTAAGTTTTTTAGTTTTTTTTTTTTTTAATTTAAACCTCAAGTGGGGAGGGCCAACTATGGAATGGCAGACCTTTATTACTTATCAAAAAAATTGATTTACAATAAAAAAAAAGGAGGTACATTATGACTTTACCCATATTAAAACCAAAACAAAAGGATGGACCAAAAACCTTGTGCCCAATCTAAAGACTGCAAACCCAACCACAAACTGGCTATCAAGACTTGAAACCTCATTTGCAGATAAAGACTAAGCACATTAACAATCACTTAAAAAAGAAACTAAGCAACCGCATTTGCAGATAAAGCAGAAATAAAAAAATAGAGTTAGCATCTCAATATTTGAATGCACCTCCCTGCTCTATGCGCATCCTCGTTCCTGCAACTCCACCAGCGCGCACACTGTCACACCAAACAACACACCACACCTGTCAATGCCCAGGCCGCTTGTGGAATCTTGCTGCATCTTGAAGTCCAGCATCCAGCAACACGGTCTCGGCCCAACATATAAGTTTGTTCGTGACACAGACTGCCTTTTCCTGCACTTCTCGCATCTGTTTATCTGCCCAGCCAATTCAGCCAATGCCACAAACCTGCCTCAATTGGTCCCCGTGGCGTACATGAACAAAACAAGCACATTTTCGGATAAATAAGAGCCAAAAACAGAGGTAGCAACTCCAAAACAGAGTACACCTCCCTGTTTTAAGCGCCTCCTCGCTCTTGCAGTTTCAACCGGCACTCGCATCGCCACACCATACAACACTTCGGTATCCAGGCTGCATGTAAGATCTTGCTGCATCGTTTGCAGATCTTGAAGTCCACCATCCAGCAAACACAGCCTCCCCCTAGCAGTAACTCTGTTCGCGACACCACGTACTGCCTCTCTACTCTTCCCCGTGGCGTATGTACACCGTATGCCAACGGTCAAGCGCAATCAAGCTTGCCACTCTCCTAGGAAGATCATTCACACCAAAAGTAACAGTCTTGTAGTCTCGTTGTGCACTATCCACAAGCGCATCTGCCACCGCGTTGGCCTCTCGATAAATATGTTTGCAATTCAACGTCATATTAACCGCCAACAACTTAATTTCCTTCATAATATTCTCCAATTGCCAAGGAATTTAAAATTTTCCTTAAACCAGTCACAAACAAGCGCCGAGTCCAATTGAACTACCACGTTGTGAAAACCCAATGAGAGACAAAGGCGGGGGCCCTCAGCTAGAGCCAAAATTTTCGCTTTATTATTGGAGCCTGCACCGAAAAACAGTTGCTTTCCCACAACATAGAGACCCCTAGAGTCTCTAATGATCACACCTCCGGATGCCTTGTTCTTCCTGGAGGAACCATCCACATTAAGATCAACAAAATCTGGTGGAGGTGGTCGCCAAAAAATAATTCTTACTGACTTCCTTATAACTGGATGCTCCTGTAACCCTAAAGCCCGTAATGGTGCCTTATTACGGCTAAATTGCTTAGGAATAATAAAATTGTTTGCCAAGCGCAGATTACGCCTAATGGTCAATATCACAAAAGCAGGATTTGAGGAAGCATTTTCAAATACACACTTGCACCTCTGTTTCCAAATCTCCCATAAAATGAACATAGGGGTAAGAAAGAATAACACACTTGTTTGCGAATTTCGTTTAAATCTCTTGAACCAAATTACTAGAATCGTGGAGATTTATGCTAGTTTCCTTATGTGCACATCAAAGATCCGTTCAAAATGGCTCCACACCTGCATCGCCTACTCTTCGTCCAGAAAAAGATGATTCAAAGATTCGCTCTTAGGCGAGTTGCAACATCTACATCTAGAGGCGAGACTCAAACCGCATCTGTGCAACTCCCCATCCATTGGCACCCCTCTACGGAGTAATTTCCACACAAAAATTGATATTCTGGAAGGAAGAATGTCATGCCAAATCATTTTACTTAGTTCATTTACCTTCCCATGTCTCCGTAACATTTCATATGCCTATTGAAGGGAACAAACCCATCCGAGTTCAGTACCCATACTCACTTGTCATCGCCATAGTCCTCACCACGTAATCTATCTGCATAAAGGCTACGCGCCAACCTTCTAAAATCTGGATTGACCAATTACAAATTGGTTGATATCACCTCGCTTACCGAGGGCCAAACAACTTGACTAGCCCTTGCCTCCGACCTCCTGAAAGAAGCTACCGAGTTCCAATTTTCCTCAAAAAAATTGATATTTCCCTTGCTAATACGCCAAAGCGAATTACTCAAAATAAGGGATTTTCCAAGCATGATCGCTTTGAAAAAAAGTGAAGACCCACCTTTCACAATTTGACCATTCAACGCAACTCCATGCAACCAGTATTTGCTTCTCATAAAAGTAGCCCATAAAGAATCCGAATTAATTAGTCTCCAAAGAGCCTTGATTTGAAAAGCCTTCATCACAACCGATAGGTCTTTAACTCCCAAACCTTTTTCCTCCTGTGGGAAACAAATATTTTTCCATGACACCCATTTTTTCTTCAGCCTTCCTTCACAATCTCCCCAAAAGAAATCCGCCAACAAACTACTAATCTGTGATAAAACTTTCCTAGGTACACACATGGTACTAAGAATATGAATAGGAATCGAGCTGAGGATATGTTTAATCAGGATTAACCTTCCTCCCAGAGATAACAATTTTTCCTTCCATCCCTGAATACGAGATTGAATTTTAGCAATCAAATCTTCAAAATATTCAATTTTAACATTCCCTTGGAACACTGGCCCTCCCAAATAAGTCAAAGGAGCATCTTTAAACTGGAATCCTGTGCAACTTTTTAGCACCACAATTCTTTCCGCGACTGCCTTATCATCCAAAATAAAAGAACTTTTTCCCTCATTTATTTTCTGTCCCGAAGTCTGACAGTAATGTTTCAAAAACTCCATGCATCCCAGAGTTGAAAACTTTCTTCCATTTAAAAAAATGAGGGCGTCGTCTGCATAGAGAAGGTGTGAAATAGGTTTGCAGGCCCTGGGTGTATAAGAATACCCAATTTTACCTTTAACGAAGGCCTATTTTAATCCCCTACTCAACACTTCGGAGGCAGTAATAAATAAAAAAGGAGAAAGATGATCGCCTTGCCTTAAACCCCTAGATGATCTGAAAAAACCTTTGTAGGCTCCCTGAAGCAAAACTAAAAAGCCACAGGATGCTATACAGTTGGAAATGAGATGACAGAATCTACCCGTAAAGCCAAATTTTTTCAACACCACGAACAAAAAATTCCATTCCATTCGATCATTTGCTTTCTCCATGTCAATTTTCAACACCACATTGCCTCCAAATACCTTTCTGTTAATGTCCCTAAGCAATTCCTGTGCAAGGCCAATATTTTTACCAATGAACCTGCCTTTAACAAAAGCCCCCTGCTCCTGAGAAATCAACACTGGCAAGAGACCTACCAGTCTATTGCAAAGGATTTTATTGAAAATCTTATAAATCACATTACACAGACTGATTGGACGAAATTCAGCAAATGAGCCTGGATTCTCAATTTTAGGAATCAAAACCATGAAATTAGATGAAAAAGAAGCCGGCATCGCCTCCCCTTCAAATAATTGTATAGTTGCCTCCCAAATATCCATACTCAAAACCTCCCAGCAAGACTGAAAAAAACCAGCAGTAAATCCATCCGGACCTGGTGCACTATTTTTGGGGATGTCGAAAACAACTTTTCTCACTTCCTCCAAAGTGGGTCTTTTGACCAAAGTGTCACATTGATCGGGGCTCACCAACTTCAGAATACAATTTAACAAATCTATATCCACCGTACAGATTCATTGGGAAGACAACAGGTTAGAAAAAAACTCATTGGCTTTGTCAAGAATCTCACCAGGATTCGAAATAGTCCTACCGCACGATAAAGTAATCTGATTGATGGCTCTTCGCTTTTGTTTGGACTTGGTGGAAGCAAAAAAAATATTTGGTGCAGGCATCCCTTCCTTAAACTCTTGTTCCCCTGATTTTTGAATCCAGTAAAGCTCCTCCTGTTTGAGAGCTAATCTGTACTCTGCCTGACAACGACTCAAATTGCAACAAGCATTAACATCCTAGTTTGCATCAACATTGAGACCATTATTGCAGATATTTTTAAAACTCACTAAAAGAGTAGTCTCCCACTATTGCATTTCATCCTCTAAAGCTCGGATTCTGCTAAACCAATTTCCAAAGACCGTCCTATTCCACTGTATAAGAACTCGTCGTGTCATTTTAAGTTTGGCATCCATTCTATCTATGGGTCTCATGATACCCATGTCAGTTGACCAAGTTTCCTTGACCAAATCAAGAAATTCAGGGTGAGTCGCCCACATGCGTAGGAACCTAAAAGGTGCAAAACCGATTCTTGGTTGAGTTGGCATGGATGCCAACAGTGGTGAATGATCTGAAAAAGTGCGACTGAGATGTTCCTCTTTAGGACTAGCCAAAACTGTCAACCAAGCCAGATTAACAAAGATCCTATCAAGTCTGGCCCAAATACGTTCACTACCTCACCTATTATTACACCAGGTGAGTCAAGGACCCGAGAACCCACAATCAGTTAAACCACAGTTTTCAATACAGTCAAAGAAATATGACATGCTTGCCAGAGACGATGCAACTCCCCCCACTTTTTCACCCGAATGTAAATATGTATTAAAGTCACCGCCGACCATCCATGGAATATCATGATTAGCAGCAAAATTGACCATATTTGACCAGAGATCCCTTCTTTCATCCACAAAGCATTTAGCATAAACAAAAGAAATTAAAAAAACTCTTGAAGCAGAATCCGTTACCTGGCAATGAATGATCTGATCCGACATTTCCACCACCGAAAGGACAAAAGAGTTATCCCATAGTATCCAAATCTTGCCTCCGACCATGTCATTTGAGACAAATCATCCAAGTTTGAGTTTGTTACCAATCTCCATGTATCTGCTAGCATCAATCATAGGCTCCGCAGTCATAAGAATTCTGACATTATGTTCTACAACCATTTTCTTTAATCTACTTCTCATGGCTTTATTACCAACCCCACGAGTATTCCAAAACATAAAGTTTTCCATCATCTTAACCACAGGAGGAAGACATACCCCTCTTAGTCTTGTGACGATTGCCCGGAGGTACCGCCAACTTGACTTTTTTCTGAAGATCTTCCTCAGAATGTGCCCCCAACTCTAAATCCTTGATAGCTTGAGACTCCGACCCTATCTCCGAATCCGACTCAGCCTCATTACTACCTTCCGTGGCACTTTCAAGAGTATTAATATTCATTTTTTTCTTCTTTTTCCGCAAAGCACGTCCCTCCTTCAACAACTTGATAGTGTCATTTAGCACCACCCTCACATCCTGTTTTTACCATCCGCCACGGGCACGGATTGATCGCTGATGTCCCAAAGTTGTGTGCGTAATACATGTTCACCCATCCATTGTGCCTGTGTTGTCGACTTCTCAGTTCCAACCTCTGTTACCTGTGTCGAATCCAACGTCATATCCTGCGTTTTTGTATAAGCAGGTCGAGGAAATTCTATATTGGGAGCCACTCCTAATACGGGAGAGAATTCTCCAAGCTGCGAAGGAATCGAATTCTGACTATGTCGAAACCATATCCCCTGTAGTGGTGCAGTCTGTTTTTGACAAAACAGGGCCACTCAGCTCCTCTGTTGTATGGTCAGCTCTCTGCAACCCTGGGTCAGAATGCTCCACCTTAACCTCACCAGCTAAAACACTAGCCGCAGGATTAGCTCTAGAGTGGCTGTTTTGTTCATGTCGTCAAAAAGAGTATTCTTCTCCCCTAAATTGACCGCCTGCTCCTGTTGTAACTGCTGTTCCTGTTTTCCAATAATATGTGCAATCTCCAAAATTTTATAACCCGCCTCTAGGAGGCATTCCTCCATAGATTCCGGAACGAGCTTGGCATTGTCATGAACCATTGTCTCACTCTCATCTTCATCAATATTTTCTATAAGCGATTTAAATTTGTTTGACAACACCACCTTAACCGGATCCATGGCCACCGGCCTCTTCTCCCCAACTGCCTCATTAATCTTCTCCCCCTGGCTATTCTTTGCGCCACTCGGACCCATTGCTGGAATGGGCAGTTTAGCTTTTTTGGTAACGGGTATATATTGTTGCTTTATAGTGTTGGTTTTGACCTTTGGCTTGGCCGCCTTCTCCGCTTTACCTAAGTCAGAAGCTCTCCCACCGCCCTTAAGACCTAGCTTTTTTCGATAAAACTCCACTTGATGCCCTATCAAAGAACAAAAATCACAGTATTTGAAGCCTGGATATTCTATCTTCTGCCATGAGCCCCTATTATTGGCCCTGTCAATCCAAACTCTAGTTGGTACTTTTTCCGCCAAAGTCATCTCCACACATACACGGGCAAAGCCTCGGGGCAATAGGCATCGAGTATGATCATCCATCCGCAAAAAACCACCGAAAGAATTCACAATTGCTTTTAAAATAGCGGGATGAAATAAATACAAAGGCAAGTTAGGCAACTCTACGTACAAAGGCACTGAGATGGGGTCCTCCTTCAAACTGAAACCATCATGCCAACGGAAAACTTTGAACAAAACTCCACGAATCAAAAAAGAATCTCTCGACAGAACTTTCTTTGCTTTCACCTCAGATTAAAGGTGGCCTAACATGTGTCGTTGATTAAGTAAACCAAGCAAAAAATCTCCTAGAATTCCCCAAGTTCTGTGAATCGAATCTCGGATATCTGCCAATGTTGGTCGGTAACTAGAGAATTTTAGAACGATCACATGATTTTCCATGAACGTTTCTCAACGTACTTCATCTGTTGCCATGATTTCGATTGCTGGTGCCCCCTTTTTACAAAAACGAGTTCCTTCTACCTAAGTCTCCGCAACTTCGTCCACCAAAAATTTACCAAAAATCTGGGTGAAAGAGGGCTTAGTCGATCCTTCCACTGTTTCCCCATGACCGGGTCCCATGGGGGGAGGGATGGCGGCTGAGGGCGCTAACATCACATCCAGAAGACAGCTTGTGGAGTCCCGTATCCAGCGTCAACATAGAGCACACAACAATCAGTGTATCGGCTCCGTGTGTCGGCGACTGTATCGTAACGACGGCTAGCAGATCAACACTTCAATGTGTTGTAGATCCTAACCCGATCAGAGCCTTCTATTTGGCAACAAGGCGGGTCCAAAGCACAAATAGCAACACCAGCGGCTGTAGTGGATCAATGTGCTGTATCGTATTGGTGTGTCGGAGAGCAGTGTCTCTAGGCGGCGCAAAAATCCGGGCAGCCTGACGCCGGCCAAGATCGGCGGAGAAAGCTAGGTTTTGCCAAGTCGTCTCTATTATCAATGGCTAGGATTGATTCCAAAAGTGTTGGGACGTCTAAGATTGAAGGATCAACAATTAGAAAAAATACCCAGACTACCCTTCTAAATCGCCTCAGAGCATTGCTATCACATGTTGAAGTTTTCTAGTTATCGTCTGTCGTTAGAAGCTATTAGAGAAAAGTTTCATCAAACTTGGGGAGTCATGGGGGATTTTACAATGGGATTGCTAGATCCGAGGCATGTTCTTGTTTGATTTCAAGTGGAAGAGGAAGTTAAAAAAGCTTTGTCACGGGATTCGTATATGATTAGGGGTGTTCGATTTAAAGCTTTTCGATGGCATCAAGGTTTTAGCCTAAGAGAAGATCCGATTTTAGCCCCTTTGTGGGTAGATCTACCGAACTTACCGATACATTTTTTTCATCCTTTATATTTGAAAGAGGTAGGGGATTCGATTGGTACTTTTCTGGGGATTGATGACAGCACGCTAGGCTTTACTAGATTGAACGCAACCCAGTTGTGTGTGGAGATGGAGCTAGCGAGCTAACTTCCTAATCGTATTTGGCTAGAATTTTTCGAGGGCAAGGGCTTTTGGCAAAAAATTGCTTACCCGAGTTTTAAATATTGTGAAAATTGTTTCATGGTTGGGCATACTTATGAAGCTTGTAAGAGATGCGATGGGAGTAAAAAAGATAATCGCCAAGAATTGCCGAAGTAGGACAACATTAAGCATGGTGAAGGGGGCCCGAAAAATCAATCTTTTGTGAACAAAGAACACGGTAAGCAGCCGAAGGGCGTAGAGTCGAAGTAGGTCTATCCCCCAGTTCAGAAAGAGGTTGAGAATAAAGACGTGAAAGCTGGTGTGAGCGGAGCAAAGGAAGAAGGAGCCAAGATTTCCAGCCAGGACGTGCTGGTGAATACACAGAAAGTGGAAAAATCAATGCCTGATGGTAGGGACTTGGATCAAATGAATCCTTTTCCTGTTCTAGCCGATTTGGATCAAGACTTGGAATTAAGCAATGGGTCGATTAATGTAGAAAGAGTGGGGAATAAGAAATTATTTTAGGAAACTGAGATCGCTGAGATCAGTTTAGAATCAGACAGTCTAAAGTCATCTCTAGAATTCAGAAGCTGCTGGCGGATTTTTTCTGTGGTGACAATGAAGGGAAGTTTAAGAAAAAATGGGTAGCTTGGGATAACGTTTGTTTTCCTTCGGAGGAAGGAGGTCTGGGGGTTATAAGTCTTGCTACCATCACAAAAGCTTTTCGCATCAAAACATTGTGGAATTTGATAAATGCCAACTCTTTGCGAGCCAACTTTATGAGAGGTAAGTACTGGAAGGTAGGGGTTCCTTTGGTTTATCAGTTGGAGAAACAAGGAGCCTCGCCTATTATGAAAGAAATTATGAAGCTCGAAGCGGTTTTTGCCAGCAACAGTATTTGGCGCATTAGTAGTGGGGATTCAATTTTTTTTTAGGCTAACTGATATCTTACATCATTTTTCAAAAGGCCGAGGGAGTTAGTGGAGATAGAGGTTTGGCCTATGATCCATGAGGTCCAGAGTGGAGATTTCAATTTAGTGAGTCCGGCAGTCAGGAACCTGGCGCAGTTTCTTTATGATGACAGATTCCAGAGTAGTGATCGATGTCGTGATACTTGTATTTGGATTCCTGGCCCGGAGGGTTTATTTAACACTATTTTGGCCTATGAGTTGCTTCAAAACAAGAGGAAATGCTCGTCATTATTTAACAATATTTAGCTTTCTATTTTGCCTTCCAGAGTCTTAGTTTTCATTTGGAAATTGTTATTGAGGGGAGTACCAGTTGATGGGGAATTATTTCGATGCGGTATTAATTTAGCCTCTAGATATTGTTGTTGTTCATCGCCAAATGTGGAGACTTTAAAGCATTTGTTTTTTTAAGGTAGTCTAGCAGCGGAGGTTTGAAAACATTTTAAAACCATTTTTTATGTCCATGTGAGAAGGCCAACAAAAATTTCAACAGTATTGAAGGTGTGGTTTAGGAGGGCTAATAAGAAAACACAAGTTGGGATACTGTATTTTCTCACTCCGATGTTGATTTTATGGGAGATCTGGAAACAGCAGTGCAAGGGAGTTTATGAGAATGACAAGCCTAGTGCGATAACAGTCATATTGTTGGTCCAAAGGGGCTTAAGGTTGGCAAACTCCTTTGTATGACCCAAGCGATTTAGTGACAAGAATGAGCCGATATTGGCTTTGGGATTGCCTATTGCACCGATCGTCAATAGGGGCAGCAAAATTGTATATTGGAGCTTTCCATCGGAAGAGTTTGTTGCACTCAATGTTGATGGCTCATCAAGGAGTAATAGGGCGTCAGCTGGAATAATTATTCACTACTACAAATATAGGCTTGCATAGCGCTTAAAAATAGGCTTAGATAGCGCTATCTAAGCGCTATGGTAGCTTAGATAGCGCTCAAAAAAGCGCTATGCAAGGTGCGTACTTGAATAGCGCTTAGTTAGATAGCGCTTTATTAAGCGCTATCTAAGCGTTGATTTTTTTTAATTAACTTCAATAGCGCCTTAGAAAGCGCTATGTAAGCGCTATTTTTTTTTTAAATTAGCTTGAATAGCCCTTTGATGAGTGCTATTTAATTTTGTTGATTTTTTTTTAATTAGCTTCAATAGCGCTTTCTAAAGCGCTATTTAATTTCAGTGAATTTTTTTTATTAACTACCATAGCGCTTTTCCGGATGAATGTCCCAAGAAGTTCTACAATGTAAACTAAGAAGTTCTACAATGTAAATTAAAAAATATTACGCTATTTAATTTTGGAAAGATTAAGCAGAATTGAATGAATATCCCAAGAAGTTCTACAATGTAAACTAAGTGAAGCTTTCCAAGTCTGCTTCATAAATCATGGCTAGATCATTCTCTCTCCGAACTACCCACATGTCTAACCTAATTAATTATTCTGCAATCCCTTGTAGGTCTTCCTGGAAGTTTGGCCCTCAATATGGATCCATCAGGAAGTACCAGCTTCTTCAATAAGTTGAAGTCATGGTGCCCAGGCTTGTCACTGCATGAAACAATACCAAAGATAAGAATCGACACATATTGAGTTGTCCATTGGCACAGAACATAGAAACTTTAGAAGATCATGATACCTGACATAAATAGCACAACCTCCAATTGCGCGAGCTGCTCCATGGTATTCAGCCATTGGATGAAGGCTCTGGTGTAAAACACATTTCGTTAAAATGGTGTTCTTAGATCGAAAATAAAACAAAGTTAAGACAAACAATCAAGAAAGTTATGGTTTAGCTCACATGAAACATGTCCCAATCTGGCTGCATAAACTCCCCAAGGAAGACAGTGTTGTAAGCAACAGATGCAATATGAATCGTATGAGATGCTGGATCTTTTGGCCAGAAATCATCTGATGCTCTTATTACAGCTGTCCGCTTTGCACTAAAAACACAAAGTCACAAGATATATGGTCATCACATTCAAAAAAGACGATTTTCTTGTATGTGATAAGAGAACAAACACTCCTTAAATTCCTAGAGGTATGCTTGTATAGAATGCATCCCATGTGCACCACCCAAACCAATTCAACAAGTCCGGAATCTTAATCATTCAAAAAGAAAAATAAGAAAAGTCAATGAACAGCCAATAACGAAGGAAACTAAGAAAGAATGTTTTATTGGGTAATTAACCTGGTTGCTAACAACTGGGATCCCATTTTCCAGGATAATCTGTAACCTCTCAGTGTCAAAGTTTGTCAAAGCCACTGTCTTGATTTTACCTACATATCTCTCCCCAAGATATCCAGTTAATAGAATGTATGAATCTCAGTAGGGAAAGAGCAGAACCATCACTAACCTTCTTCTTTTAGATCTGTGAGATGTTTAAGAGCATCAAGGTATCCAGGGTTGGAGTAATCCCACCTGTTTCAGGTAGAAATGAACAATAAGTCATAAACCTCTACATTTTGTGGAACCAACTTGAATCACAGAAGCAGTGAAACACTTTTACAACTACAACCCCAAATAGGTAGGGATTTCTGACGGAATAATAAATGTAAAGAAGACGGAATAAAATCATCTGCATGTTATGGATACATAGTAAATGAGAAGACAGACGATCCGTCCAAACTTGATATAGTATGCAATATAGGGTTTATATTTATCAGGAGCGCACATATTCAGACTTTTAGTTTTGCAACTGAGGCATCATTTGTATCACAAAAAATTTGGAACATGGATAACGAATTAATTACTCAAAGAGAGCAACCAATGTCCCAAAACAACACCAACATGTATAAGTTGAAAATGCATCACATTCACGTACAAATGTTGAACTTAACACAAAATTCATTTAAGAACTACTGTAGTACATATTGAGTTGAGTTTAAACATGGGTGCTGCAGATGCATATAAAATACTGAAATTAACTTGGAGTAACTTTCAACTGGCTGCTCATCATATTTGTGCCATCAATGAGGCATTAACTTATGTTTCAAATAATCATTGAAAACCCAGTAAAAACCTCTTTATAGTGATACTCTATATCGGAATAACCTCCATGTAGTCATAAAAGATTGCAGTCCCAGTTTGGGCCAGTTATAAATAGGAATAAACTCCACAATGTAACTACACCTCCACAGTGTTTGAACTAATTTTGTAACTACACCTCCATTAATTTATAACCTCCGTATAGTAAAATTGGTGGGTCCCAATATTATTACTACAGAGAGGTTTTACTGTATATCTGTGTGTCTAGTGAACAGCTGGAAACAGGAAAATACCAGTGTATATCTATGCATCCAGTGAACAGCTGGAGACAGAAAAATACCAGTGAAACTGAAGCATGTCCAAAGAAGCAACGTCCATTCTCTTCCTTGAAACATCAATGCTCTTGCGCACATAGCTACTGGTGATTTTAACTGAAGGTGGCACCCATTTAGTAAGACTGAAATATAAACCCATAGAAGAAAAAAAAAAAAAAAAAAAAGAAGTTAAGTTAATCCAACCATTACTAACAAAATTTTATTTTCCCCATACTAATAATGATTTTGCTTGAAGAAAGAGACAAAACATATGAGAGAACCCAGCTTGCAACACTCCAGTGAACATTCTTGTAACAAACCTAGATCGCCCTCAGTCATGAATATACAAGTTGAGAAAAGGTATAAAAATCAGGGGAAGAATCAGTCTTGAGCTTCTTGTGACCTCCAATTCAAGATGTCAAATCGAGTGAAATTCCACTAATATAGCAAGAGACATATATAAATGGGAGAAAAAACATTCTCACCCATGCAACTTTTTCATGGCATTTACAACAAGAGATTTTCATGGCACAAGAAGAGATGCGTGCATGGTGCTAAATAGCAGGAACTGTTCCTTCCTATAAATTTGAAGAATAACCACTAAATTATTTGAACTCCAAGTACAGAAGTTGCACTAACCCTCTTATATGTTCTAGAAATTCTGGCGGACGCTCTCTGCGTACTTTATTGATGAAAATGCCATACAGATCTTCAGCAGGCCCATCTGCAGAAGCAAACTAACTGAAATTGCTATCAATTATTGGAAATAAATCTAGAACAAGACAAATGAACAAAAAAGGGTGCACGTTAGGATACAAGCCCAATTTAAGGTAGGTTTAAACATTCAACTGGGGATAGTGCTTACGAGTAATATCATTAACTTTTTTGTGTTGAAAACAAAAATAAGAACATATTGACAGTGAGATGATCTCAGTTCCCAGTTGAACCAATGATGTAAAATGGCCTTTGAGTAAAGACTTGATGCACTTCTATGATGGCATTAGTCCATTCAGCGACAAAATTAAAATGGTAAATTCAAAATCATGCTGTATAATGAGTGTTTACAACATCAAAGATCATAACCCTTCACGAGATTGTTAGACATGGTGGCCAAAATGATACCAAATGAAGAGTTACCCTGGCAGCAAATAATGTCAATATCGTGGCAAATCAATGACAAGAAACTAAATGGAAGAAGTAATATGAAAATAGAATGATCATACAAGTTAGTGTTCAAGGATTTTAGCTTACTCACAGTGGTCGGCCATGTCAAAAGTGGTAAGACCGGAATCAGCATACCGAAGCATGGCATCCACAGCATCGTCTCTATCAATCCTATTTTTTGAAGTACTCTACCATCACATATCAAAAGACCCCAAATTATAAACCACGTCACATAAACTAAAAATCCCATCTTAGCATTATAATCAAAATCGCATAATAGAACAATGCATGGGAATCAAATTTACAACAGACAAACATCAACAGAAAAAAGGGATGAGTTTCTTACTCAAGTTTTCCAACTGGAAAGACGCGGCGACTCCCAGTGCATTGTTAACATCAAATTCGAACAATTCACATCAACTCAAGCATCCTTACGCTGGCGAAGAACATGACATCTTTTTTTCTTTGCACAAGTGAAAATTGTTAACATCAAATTCAAAAAATTCACATAGTAAACACAATTACGAAGAACTAACCTTCATAACCACAATTACGAAGTAGAGCAAACACCAGATGGCGGGTTGAATCATCATTTTCCACCAAGAGAACCCTTAAGGTGGTGCGAGGGAGGAATCTTTCCCAACAAACAACTGAAACATGCGGTAGCTTCAGCGGTATCTGCACACAAACTTGCGCCTGTACATCTTCACCAACGTGTCCATTATTTACATTTTGATTACTCTTGTTATTTCTCAAATCCTTTTCCCCCACACCATCCTTCCCCTCCCTGACTACTCCACTCTTCATCTCCTCCTGCCTCGGACAATTAACTTCACACCCTCCCTCATCTTCATCCTGCGTTCTTCGATTATGAAATTCCCAAGCACCATTGGTGCTCAATGGGACACTCCCCATCAACCAGATTAAAAAAAATATGGTTGATGAAAAGGAGTCTTGAAATTTCACAAAATTCCTTCTTTATTCAGACTCTTGCACATCTACACATACGGATTCATCTCAAACCCTCTACAAACAAACTCTTCAACATAACCCCCAAAAAAATGAAAAGAGTGCAACTTTACCACTCGTATGAAGCAAATTCAGTCCAAATTGAATCCAAATCATCCACAAATCAAACCCTTTTAGGACACTTCAATCTGCAAACAAAACATCTTAAATCTCTGCAACAACTCACTCTTAACCTGCAATCACCACCAAATATTCATCAAGTAAAACCCTAATCCCCAACAAGGAGTTAGAGTTTGGGGTGGTGGAGAAGATGAAGGAGTGAAAGGCGAGATGGACGGAAAGAGAAGGATTGAAGAATCTGAGTGCATCAGAGCTAATGAGTTGGAGTTTGGTTCGAAGAGAAGACAAGTTACCTCCACAGAAGAAGAGGGTTGCGAGTGGGAGGGAAGGTTCAGTTAGAGGCCTGCATAACCCCCAAAGCTCGAAAGCGAGAGAGAGTGAGAGCGGTGGAGCGAGGGAGGCAGGGAGAGCAATGGAGAGAGTGAGAGCAATGGAGATAGGGAGCAGGGAGAGAGAGAGGGAGGCAGAGCTACGCACAGAGGGGGGACGGGAGAGAGGAGGCGTTGTTCTCCCCTTCTAGGTTAGATCAAGCGGGCTTTTAAAAATTTGGGTGAAATAATAAGCGGTTTTATGTATTTGATCTCCCGCTTTTATTCGGAAGCGCTATCCTAAATGTAAGTAGCATAGCGCTTTGGAAGCGCTATGCAAGCACTTTAAAAGCGCTATGGTAGCTTTGGTAACGTTTTTTCTCATAGCGTTTTTTAAAGCGTTATCTAAGACATAACTAAGATAGCGCTTAACTGAAAAAAAAAATTAAAAGCGCTATTGTAGTGTTTTTTTTTTTTTTTTTTTAAGACAAATAAGCGCTATCCTAGTGCCCACTTTGATAGCTCTTTAAAAAAGCGCTATCTAAGTGGCGTTACCTAAGCTAATATTTGTAGTAGTGATTAGAAATCATTGGGGTAATTGTCTTGCGGCTAAGCAAATTATGCTTGGAACAAGCTCTAACAATAGAGCGGAGGTGCTTGCAGTTTTGGAGGGGTTGCGGTTGTGTAATAGGCTCGGATGCTGGAGAGTGATTATTCAAAGACACTCTAAAATTGTATGTGGCTGGTTTTACAAGGATTATAAAATTCCGTGGTATTTAGAGAATGTCTGGTTAGATATTAAAAGGCTACAAGAAGATATGCGGATTGAGTGCATGCATATATTTAGGGAAGCAAACGCGGTGGCGGATGCACTAGCCAATAGAGATCAAAAGGATGGCTTGACACGGGTGTTCGGACAGACGGATATCTTAATAGAATTGCTGGCCTGGTGCTCTTGGACAGGTGTCAGACTCCATATGTGTGTATTGCTAAATGACAGGTTCTTGGACTTGGCAACAGTGTGTGTGGTGAGGTTTGGTTTCTTGGGGCAGCCCAAGTTGTGGCTTGTTTTCAGTTTGAGGCAGGCCAAGATGCTGCGGGGATGTTGTGTTTAGTTTTTGGCGAGGTTGGGATAGTCCAAGATGGGCTCGGCGACTTGGGGCAGGCCAAGATGTTGCTGTGGTTTTTGCAAAGTTTTGTTATGTTCATAGGTGCTAGGTGCTAGACAGCTAGGTTGCACAGAGCAGTATGGACGTGATTTTAGGTGCTGGAACTGGTGCTTGTTGGTTGCGGTTGTGATTTCAAGTTGGTTTGGTTTGGCTTATTGGTATTTCAAGGGTGTAAGAGATATAGTTTTACTTTGTTTGTTTGATAGTTTTTCAGTGAGTTCAAGCTTTTCTTTGTTTAGCAAGGTCTTTTTGAGTGATTATGTTAGATTTTTAATCCGGTCTTAATTCGGGGTAAAGTCGTAATGTACCCCCGACAAGGTGTACATGGTTTTTATTATATTAATAAAGGTCTGACATCCCATAGTTGCCCCTCCCCTCTGGAGGTTAATTAAAACAAATTGAATATTATTTTTATGGAAGATATGGACACTATTATTGGGAATGTCAAACCAAGAACGTATAAAAAAAGACAAAGCTCATCATGCATAAGGAAGATGTGGAGGAGTCCGCATTATTCCTTGCGTATAAGGAAGAAGTCCATGGTGATAATAGTTTGTGGTACGTAAACAATGGAGCTAGCAACCACTTGACGGACGATAAAAGCAAATTTGTGGAACTTGACACCAAAGCGACAAGCAATGTGCGATTATTTGAGACAAAGAATGAGAGCCATAAAATTTTACCTAATGTTTATTACATTCCTAAAATGAAAAATTATATTTTGAGTATTGAGCAACTTATGGAGAGTGGTTGCAAAATAAACACGGAAGAACGCTTTCTTTGGCTTAGAGATAAAGAAGGGAATCTTATTGCTAAGGTTTGTATGACAAGAAATTGCATGTTTGTGTTGAATATGAAAACCGTAGGAGCCATGTGTTTGAAGATGTGTGTTAAATATTCATCATGGATTTGGCACATGAGATATGGGCATCTAAATTTTGGAGGGCTTAAAGACTTGGGAGCAAAGAAGATGGTGAAAGGTATTCCAACAACTGATCACCCTGATAAATTATGTGAAGCTTGTTTACTTGGCAACCATTCAAGAAAGAGTTTTCTCAAACAATCCAACTCAAGAGCTATCGAGCCACTTCTACTTATTTATGCGGATGTTTGTGGTCCAATAAAGTCTTCATCTCTTGGTAAAAGCTCTTACTTCTTGTGTTTTTATTTATGATTATTCAAGAAAAAATGGGTGTACTTATTGAAGCAAAATAGTAAGGCTTTTGAGGCATTCAAAAAGTTTAAAGCTCTTGTTGAAAAACAATGTGGCTACAAAATCAAATCTCCAAGAAACGATAGAGGTGGAGAGTTCACTTCCAACAAATTCAAGGCCTTTTGTGAGATGCATGGAATTCACCGTTTCATAACCGTTCCTAGATTGCCACAAGAAAAATAGTGTCGTCTAAAGGAAGAATCGAACAATCCTCAATATGGCAAGAACCATGTTGAAAAGCAAGTCGATGACAAAAGAGTTCTGGGCCGAAACAGTTGCATGTGCATTTTATCTCTCTAACTGTTCACCTACCAAAAGTTTGAAGGACGTAACGCACCAAGAAACATGGAGTGGATGGAAACCAAATGTGTCACACTAGAGAGTGTTTGGGTCTATTGCCTATGTTCAAGTTTTGGATCAAGAAAGATCAAAGCTTGATGCTAGGAGCAAAAATGTTTTGTTTATTGGCTACGATGAGAACTCAAAAGGATACAATTTCTTCAATCCAAGCAACAACAAAGTCATGATTAGCAGAGATGTTGAATTTGAAGAAAATGCAACATGGGATTGGAGTACACAAGATGAAGCGACTTATGATTTTCTCCCTTACTTTGATGAAGAAAAAACTCTAATTCAAGAACCCCGAGGCAAAATGAAACCTCCAAAAACACCAACATCATTTTCTACAACAACATCATCATCCTCTCCTTCATCTAGCTCATGTGAAGGCCCTCGGAGACATCGAATCATCATGGATTTCTATGAAGAAACTGAAAGGCTAGAAGACGAGAATTTATTTTGCTTGTTCTTTAATGATGAGATTTTGAGTTTTGAAGAATCTGTGAAAGATGAGAAATAAATACAAGCCATGGAGGAGGAAATTCAAGGCATTGAGAAGAACAACACTTGGGAGCTTGCATTACTTCCAAGTGGCCATCAAACTATTGGAGTTGATGATACATCAAAACGGTCACATCTCTGAGCCATACACGTGTCATGATGATCTCAAGAAATTACAGACCCTATTGTGTTAGCCCAACACTGATCCGGCCCAAGCGATTCTAAGCTCGCCCAATGCAGTTCGCCAAACGGACCCAAACTCTTACGACTTGGTAAGCCCATGCGTCTCACATCCAATGTTCAAAAAATCGGCCTAGGCGACGCCTAGGCGCTAGAAGGTGGAAACTGCCCAGATTAATGGCTGGGCGGGCAGCCTAGGCGGTTCTGGACAGTCTGGGCGGCCTAGGCGATTTTTATTTTTATTTTTTTATTATTTTTTAATACGGCTGATTGTGTTCTTATTTTATTTTTCTTTCATCTTTTTTAGAAATAAACTATTTAATTGTTTTTTATTCAGTATATGTCTAAATGAAGCAAATGATGATTACTTAATGGAATTCTCAAAGCATCTGCCGGTACCAATTTTACTAATGTAGATGCTATCAAACATGACTGAGGTTATTCATGAAATTTGAAGAAAAATAAAAGAGTAAGTTTGGATATTTGTTCACAGATTCCATTTTATATAAAGTACCCATCATGACCTACTTTAGTTATTTGAGTTTTAATAAATTTTGTTCATGATTGTTAATTTTTCATGTTTTTAAATTTTGCATATGTATCTTGGCATTAAATTGGATGTAATTGATAAGGTATTATGCTTAACTTTTGTAAATTATTAAAGTTATAATACAAAACCTAAGACTGCCTAGACCACTGGGCGCTAGGCACCTGCTCGCCGCCAGTCCAGCGCCTAGCGATTTTTAGAACACTGCTCACATCTATCCTCAATACTCGTAAGCCCTGCTAAGGCAAGTATCTCGATGATCAACTTCGGACGGGCAATTACAACAACTTTTCGCTTCCAACTAGGAAGTAAATACCAGAGTACATATCACACATGGAAACTTCCTTTTACGGATTACCCTGAGATTGGGAACTATCTTTCGCATATCTAGAAGCATAGGGCTAACATGGAAATTCACATCTACATCACGACTCCTAATTAGAGAAAGATCTCCACAAATATCTCATTCCTAAACTACGCCATCGATGGCTTGGTTCAACTAGGACTTCTGTACTATAAATAAGACATGAGGTTGGTAAGCTAAGGTACATTACAAATTCCCTCTTTACAGCATCATACGTTCATCAAATCCCTGTCTGACTTTAGCATTAAAGTGCCATCGGCCACCACAACGGTGGTCCATGGCTCATGTGCGTTCCTTGTGCAGGTCAGTAGGTTAGCAGGACTAGGTCAAAGCAGAAAGCAAAAAATGACTGCATCAATTTGGCACCGTCCATGGGGACCGACAAAGTTCCTAACATTTCATATAGAGAGATGGTGACAACAAGATCACGCAACAACAGAGAACAAGGGAACACGTCAAACGCTCAGACTGGCACTATACCAACGCTTTCAACGGTTTCGGTTACACACGGGCAAAAGGCTCACACCCCCGCACCAGGATAGATATGATGTCGTCTCAAATACATTAGATAGCCAAAGCGGTGGAGACTCTCAAATGACAAAACCCTCTACCCGCTAATGGAGATCAGGAGCATCACAGGCCTTCGTCTCCGGATGAGGGCAGAGAGAAGCACAGGAGAGTCAAGCCCCTGCTAGTTCTCAGTGGACTAAAGGAGGTGGTGCGGTTAACGTGGAGCTGACTGCCAGGGCAGAGAGGCTCGACCCTCAGAACCCCCTACTAGTTCTCTTGTATTGCTCTTCTTGTTCTTGCCTTCTTAGATCTCTGTCACACATAATACATGCTAGTTCAGAGTCAATTCCTTATCACCCACATGCTTGATTTCTATGGTTATTTAGTTTCAGGAATTTAAGGGGTTGAAACTTAGATTTTTTGACAGATTCTTTGTTGGGTTTCCTATTAAATAAGTGAATATTGAATCTTGGTAGGGGTTATTTGCTATTTTAGGTTTGGAGACACTACAAAAAACGAAGTCTAAAACGGCACTCTCAAGGCGGCGTTTCAAAGGAAGCGCCGGTAAAACAGAATCAATAACGGCGTTTAGGATATCAAGCGCCGGTAATAAACTGGGCGTAAAACACTGCCGGCGTTTTTACTAAAGCGCCGGTAAAGAGCGACCTAAACCGGCGTTTTGGGAGTGAAGCGCCGGTATAAAGATACCAATACCGGCGTTTATTCACCGAAGCACCGGTAATGATAAAAACTAAAATAGTTTTTTTTTTTTTGAAAACGCCGTATTAGATGTAATTAAGCGCCGGTAAAGAGTGAACAATGTCGGCGTTTGTAGTGAAGCGCCGGTACAGAGTGACCTAGACCGGCGTTTCAGTGAAAGCGCCGGGAATGACAGCTATTACCGGCGCTTCGTCTTCAAAGCGCCGGGCAAGATAAAAAAAACTCTCCATCCTAGGGCTGGGCATCCCATCCTGCAATCCAGATCCAGATCCCGATCCCGATCCCGTCCCGTCCTGATTTTTCCAGGTCTTAATGGGATTGAATAATTTCATCCCGTCTCGATCTAGAATGGGATGAGATGAATATTTTCAATACTGCCAACACCGTCCCGTCCCAAGCTAATTTTTCACTCTGGTATTGATGAGTATTTTCTAGAATACATCCCTCACCTTTCTGCCATTTAAACATTTAGAAATACCTACAATGCAGGTTTAGTAGCATATTTTTTGCAGTTACCTATTACATAATTACTACATGAATATTAAACTCTCCCAAAGTTCAATTTGTATCTGATTTTTTTTCTATTATCTTCCTAGCTACTAGATCATCAGATGATGGAACATGTCGTATCTGGGATATTAGGAATACCTATGCTAGTCCTCGCATTTACATTCCAAAGCCTTCAGATGCTATCACTGGTTTGTTTCAAGTTTACATAATGTGTTTTGGTTGGTTGGTTGGCTGGGGTTTTTGGAATTTGGTAACTGAAATCTTAACTTGTAATTATATGCAGGGAAGAGCAATGGTCCCTCAACTAGCACCACGCTCTCAACTAGCACTGTTCCCTCAACTAGTACTGATCCACCAAGCCACCAAATATTGTGTTGTGCATATAATGCTAGCGGAACGGTTTTTGTCACTGGTAGCTCAGATACCTATGCAAGGGTAAAACTGAGTGTTATTCTTTGCGTTGTGTACATTATGTTTGTTTAAACTTGCTCAAATATACTGTTCAAGATTGAAATGCACTGTTGGATGCATATGAGTTTCTTCTTCAAGAACAAGCAATTTGCAAGTGTGGAATGCTTTGAAGTCTAACACAGACGAGTGCAAGCAACCAAATTATGAGATTGATTAAAGAAAATGAAATACATATAATCAGAGCATGCTGATCTCGTCCCGTCCCGTATCGATCCCGTATGAACGGGATGGGATAGGGATGGGTTTATCGATCTCGTCCCATCCCGTCCTGTATTGATCCCGTATGAAGGATGAAGGAAGTTGACCTTCGGTTGACTCCACTGGTGGTCCATCTGCTGACTTTCCCTCGGCTGAATGCTCACGGGGCCATCCAGTTGAGCACGCCAGATTGTCATTTGGGTTCCCTTTATGATGATTTCAAATCCCGTATGAACGAGATGGGATAGGGACGGGTTCATCTCGTCCCATCCCATCTCGTGCCTACCCCTACTTCAACCCATTCTGCTGATGAAAAAAAATTATATTTTCTACAACGCCGTTTTAGATGTTACAAGCGCTGGTATTGGTTACCCTTAACCGGCGTTTGTGTTATGAAGCGCCGGCCGAGATAAAACCCCGCCATCCTATCGCAAATAGAATTGTGTTTTTTTGAAATGCCCATAGTGGCTGTAAATAAGCGCCGGTCAAAAGCTTACACTACCGGCGCTTCAAAACAAAAGCGCCGGTTAAGGGTAACCACTACCGGCGCGTTATTTAAGAAGCGTCGGTAAAGATAAAAAACTCGCGCTGGTAACGATTAAAAACCCGCGAAATAAAATTTTGGGTTCGAAAACGCCGGTTTAGATGTAAAAAGCGCCGGTAAAGATCTAACAAGACAGGCGTTTCGTGTAGAAGCGCCGAGAAAGAGCGAAAAAAAACCCGCGAATTATCCCGCTAATAAAAATAAAATTTAGTTTTAAAAACGCCGTATAAGACGCTGAAAACGCCGGATTAGAGATTTTATACAATCTCTACAGCGCTAACAAACCGTCGATTCCATTCCCTTCTTTGATTCCCTCCTCCCTGCGATTCCATTCCCTCCTTCCTGCGATTCCATTCCCTCCTTCCTCCTTCCCTCTCCTTGGCGCTTCGTGACTTCGCTCATTCCGTCTTCCCTCCTTCGCTCTCTGTCTCTCTGTTGAAATCTGTCGAATACTGTGGTGGTGGTGGTGGTACTCATTCAAGAGCATTCGAATAGAAACCAAAGAGAATAAGCTAAAGGTACAATCGAATCCCGATTTTATGATTTCCAAATATAGGGTTTTTGGTTTTTAATTTTTGATGAATCGTTCTTTTGTAATCGGTTTCGATTGGTTTTTGGTACTAACTTCTGTTCTAATGGGTACTAACTTTTGTAATCGAATGGGTATGATGTTTCGATTGCTATTAATAATGGGTGTGATCATTCTATGAATAAATTTATATCAATGGGGTTTGAGTGAACATTTGATACTCTCAACTTGATTTGGGATGCCACCTCAAGAAGTGTTTTCAAGCAAAGAATGTAGTAGCTAGGTTTTCCTTTTCACTTTTTACAGATGACATTCTTAATTAGGTGAGGAAGGAAGAACATATTCCGATTTATTGCTGAGGGAATTAGAGGTCCAAAGAGCTCCATTGAGGAAATTTCTTCGTTACACATGTAAGGAAACGAGTCAGAACTTGTGCTTTGGAATTAATATGGTACTAAATGCTAATGCATCATAAATGAATGACATTGATTGTGAATGGATGCTCAACGTTTCCTCGGACGTGGAATGGGTAGTGGAGTTAGAATTTTTGATTTCTATGTGAAGGGATGATTTGTTTGTTTTGTGTTTGCTATGTTAAATCATCTTTTGCTCATTTTTCTTTACGTGGAGTGTTGGTGTTGTTTAGACGAATGTCAAGGGCATGTTGACTATTTTTTTAACATATATTATGTTATGGATGTAGTTGTAATTATATCTTATGTGATACAATGCAGTTTGACTAGAATATTTATGATAGCACGATTGCTTATTTTATACGCATTATGTTATCTAAAAAGTGTTGGAGATGCTTACTGTAGGTTGAGATGTCTATTGTGAGTTATTATATTCTATTTAGCCTAATCATGTTAAGTGTGCGAGTGATAATTGATTGTGTATGTACATTTCATCTCTACATTGCATTTCCGGTAGAATATTCTTGATAGTGTGAAATTCAAATATTAAAGATGTTTTTATATTTGGGTTCATATACGCAATTATTGATTCCTATTGCGAGGTAGTATATTTTGAGTAGGAGATACATGATAGCATGTTGTTTCTTTTCAGGCATGTCATTATATCTATAAATGAGTTGTATTTTGGTTATACCTTTTATTTTAATATATGATTGGAAATTGTTGTGCCTTAGTATATGGGTGATGACAGGATATAAGCCATATCACATTTTTGTGGTGTGTGCTTTTGTTGTCAATGCATTATTCTATGAGAAAAGCTTAGTAGTGTGAAACTGATATCATAGACCATGTGATGTATGTGTTCAATTCTTCGTTTTTATTTTTATTGGAAATAGAATATTATTACATTTCCAATTGGAGGTTGTGTTTTTTGCTTAGGTTGTGAAGGACTTGTAGTAGTTGAGTGGGTGTTGTTTCTTATTCTCGTTCCTTATTCCTTAGGCTTAACTTTTTAATTTAGTTTAGTTGTATATGGAATTTCACAAAAGTTTCATGTGATATAAAGTGTGGTTTGATCATCTAGCTCCTTTGTTTATCTCAATTGTGTTTACAATTCAAGATAGTGTTTGTAGGATGGTCATTTGTAGGATGGAAATTTTATGTTATGCACTGGTTGCTCTTTACATGATTAAAGCCAACTTTTTCTTTAGGTTTTATTTAGTTATCATTTTTATACATTTATCTCTTTTTTATTTTACTTAATTTTTTCGGTTTCACTTTGATATGTAAAAACATGATAGGGATTTAATGGCCCCGTTGGACAAAAGCTGGATGGATATTGGGAATCGTTTAGACCCCAACTATATAAGAGGAGTGGAAAAAATTTCTTGATTTTGCGTTTCAGCACACAAAATCTGGGAAGCTCATATATTGCCCATGTAGAAAGTGTTTCAATGGTCGTCTAAAGACAAGGGATGAAGTTAGAGAAGCGCATCAGCAGCAACATCAACGCAGTGCAGCAACAACAGCATCAGCAACAGCAACGCAGCGCAGCAACAGCAGCAGCAAAAGGATACACCCTGTTTTGCGAGAGCCCATCCAGTTCCGTTCCACAAATTCCCCCAGGTTAAACCATGACACTCGGTTTTGCAACAGAGTGCTCTGCCTACGCACAGCATCTGCCCCTGACCGCAAAAACAGTCCGCAAACAGGCAGCATTCAGACCTCAGTGGTGATTGGATATGCTTCTCTTGTTGCAGAATATGCGCAATCAGCTTTCTTCTTTGAGAACTGATTTTAGATTGTTTAAGTTCACCTCTGTAGTTGTTATATTCTAGATGAAATGATGTTGAGCATTTGGTTGATTATTTGCAGGATGGGGAACAAATGAGAAGTTGATCATATCAATACTGGCTCACAGAAATGCAAAACAGCGCAAACTTATTCGAGAAACTTATGCTGGAATTTATGGAGAAGATCTCCTCAAGGCATTGCAAGAGGAACTTTCAAGTGATTTTGAGGTTGGTTAATTCGAAACTGCCATTTTTTTCCTTGATTGATGTGCAATTTTTTTACTAATTAAAGCTTGACATTTTGAACTTTAAAGTGTCTGCATATCTATTAACTTGACAATTTGTTCAGAGATTTGTGCTTTTGTGGACTTTGGATCCTGCTGAATGTGATGCTTACTTAGCTAATGAAGCTACAAAGAAGTGGACTGCTAGCAACCAGGTTCTGTTGGAAATAGCTTGCACAAGGTCTCCACATGATCTGTTGTTGGCTAGACAAGCCTATCATGCTCGCTTCAAGAGATCCCTTGAGGAAGATGTTGTTGCTCACACAACAAGGGACTTCCAAAAGGTAGAGTTTTACTTGTTTGATGACTCTATTCTTAACATGATGGTTATCCTCTCAATATTTTTTTTGTCGCAAATCTATTTCTTCCTTTACCAGAGGAAAGTTCAAAGCAATCCAAGTTCTCTTCCATTGGTACACGTTTCAAGGTAAATGAACTTTCTTCAGATCAAAACACTAAATTATTGATAATAAGATCTTACAGGCTCCGTGTGATCATTGCATCATGAACCATATTGCAGCAACAACTTCAATCATTAATGGAAACTCTGAGCACGAAAGAGCCGCATTACATCAAATGTTGCTGGAGTAGCACCGTCTGGCAAGGCGTATTCTTATCCTGGAAAAATGTTAGATGATGATGCTGTGCCTGCAAACACTTCTTCTGGTAGGTAAGGGTACTGTAATGAACATTTTTGAGTTCTTTTCCTTGACCATTTTATAAGGTTAACGCATCAAATATGAACTAATGGTAGGGTTGAGTTAACTTTTTATTCTGAGATTTTCCCTTTTTGCAGTATCCTGAAGAGTGATCACCAAAGCAACGTGGACTATGCTTGGAATGAAGTAAGAGGAAAACTTTTCGGTGCACTTGATGCTGTTCAACATGACAAAAGTTTAAGACATAGAATGGATGAATATGAAAAATACAAGGATGTATAAGGATGCACTGCCTATATATGTTGCAGGTCTTAATATATGGTTGTTACTATAGAAAATTATAGTGTGCTTTGAGTTTATTTGTTACTGAAGGAGATTTCAGTAGATGATATGAAATTACAAAATTTACAGTCTATTTTTTCCGTCCCAATGACAGGTTTTTATTTTTATTGATTTTTTTCCCGTATGTTAACATAACCGGCGCTTCCAAAGCGCCATTAAAATGTAGGTTTTTTTACAGATTTGTTAAGACAACCGGCGCTTTAAAAGCGTCGCAAAAAATATTGTAAAATATTATTTTTACATAACCGGCGCTTTTAAACCGCCACTAAAAGCTATAAATACGGCGTTTCCAGCCAAAAGGGAAATGTAATATCTATTTAATTAGTGGCGCTAATATAATCTTTGGCGGCGCTTTAAAAGCGCCGCAACTGATCTCTTTTAACCGGCGCTTTACAATAAGCGTCGTTAATCTTTTGGCGGCACGTACCTTTGCCGGCGCTTCTCGGTGCTTCTCAAAATGCCGTTAATGCTCTAAACCGGCATATGTTTAGCTTTACCGGCGCTTTGGGAAACGCCGCTTAAAATAAATTTGTTGTAGTGAGAGCAGAGTTGAGATAGTTTTAGATACTTGTGTTATTGGAGTTTTGATTCTTTGGTTGTTTGTTTGAAAATAGACTTTGGTTGCCCAGTCTCTGTAAACTGTATGTTTGACATCCACCAGTAATGGTTAAAGCCTTAAAGGATCATGTTTCAAATACATTTTGAATTTCTGGTTATATTAATAAATTTGGTCTTTTGTTTGAATTGCTTATGGGGTGATAAACGTTGTGAGTACTGACATTCTGAGTTGTTAATAGTTTCTCATATGTTCAGGGGGGAGCCAAAATGTTGGTACAATGTCCCTGGTAGTGAAGCCCAAGTTTTACACATGTGATGTGCAATATTATGCACCCTTTTTGTTAGTAATCATTTTTCTTTCCTTTACACACACTTATAACATTACTCATACCACATTAAGTTTGTGGGAACTACTTTCCAGTCTCCAAACTCAATTAATATCAGCGACGATTGATGAATTTTTGAGATTACGATTTTTGATTTTCTTACTTACTCATACTATAACTTGTTATTCCCTTAGCAGATTTCAAATTATATAACTTGTTATTAAAATTTGTTCTCTACCTATTCCAAGGTCCAAACGTATTCATCTTCGTTAATATTGTGAATATCATTTTAAGTTATTAAATATTGTATGTTATATGTATAACTTTGGTGGTTAATTGCACAAACTAAAATTACAGAAACCTTTGGGCGGCCCCAATGGACCCTAAATGTTATTGGCTAAGTCTCTTCCATGTTCTACATGATGGGAAGTAACGTAGTCTCATTATAGGTCATGCGCAGGAGTCTTCCTGATCTGTTTGATGTGCAACCAGATTTGCTTTTTCAGCTTGTCACCATGCTGAATCCATCTGTTCTGCAAGAAAACAATGTTCCTGTCTACACTGTACTACAGGTAGGTGTTATGAAGTTTGAATTTTATATTTTGGATGTCAATTTAGCCACCTTTTTACTTTTCCCGTTCATTGGATTTACTGAATCATTCTTGGGTATTGGTACCTCTTTTATTCTAGAACTATTGTTGTGGATGTCATGTTTTGTTATTCATATTCGAATTAGAAAACTTGACCTTTTGATCTCAATATAGTTGACATAACATTATTCATTGATATTTATTTGTAATTGCTTGCAATGTGTTTCATTTTATATTGTTGTTGGAGCTTTTACGAATTGAAGATGATGTCGTAGTTTGAAACAGAAAAAGTGGGTCTCGCTGTTCTAACCACCAAACAAATCATACCAGAGAACCATGGATCAAAATAAAAAATCATGTGAAATTGAATATCTAACATAGGATTTTTTATATAACAAATCAATATTACACCAACCCATGGATACAAGTCTTTTCTTTCTATGATACAAATATTGTTGCACATGGTTATCAATATAAATTTCTATTATAGATTTACATATGTATCAAAATATCATACTTTAATGTAAATATGTGATAATGTAACAGTCTTTGTTGTGAGATAAGGGTAGTAAGGCGCAAATAAGCACTGAGCATGCCTTGGTCGTAATATGCAAGGTGCAGTGCTTGCAAAATTTTTAGAAAAATAGAAGGGATGCATTACAAAAATAATTTTCTCATTTTTCATAGGCATATCATTAAATATGCTTCCATTATTCGTAAACATGTCAATCATTGGGTGTCCGTGTCTGACATGGATACTAGGTGCCAAACTTGTCGATAAAAAATACATACACAATACGAGATACAAAATACTACTAACTTGCTTGGAACTTTTCAAAGATATGAAAAAGTTGATTAAGCATGGAATGTTTGTCTTGGAGATATTTGAAAATCTTGTGAAGTCACATAGCCATTAACTTGTAATCTGATAAGCATATTCATCAATAGTAAAAGAAGAAATATAAAAGTATGAAAATTTCTTCAAGGTCAAACCCATGAAACCCTTGATGCAAATTTGATGTTTGATCCTCAATAGTTTGTCTTGAAGTTGCAAGTTTTTTTGTTTTTTGTTTTTGAAAGGCAAGCAGGGTTTTTATAGGATCCCAGAATCCATAAAGATGCCGCAAGCTGGGTTTGAACCCATGACCTAGTGGTACCATCTGTCAAGCTCTAACCGTTGACCTGTCAAGCCATTGGCTCTTGAAAGTTGCAAGTTGCAACAAGTACATGTCAAAATGCAAAACAAGTTTCATAATCCCAAGCCTCAACATCTCAAATTTTCAGTTTTTTTTTCTTCTTTCAATTAATGCATTTTTATTAAGTTGTTACTTCATTCACAAAAACAAAATAAAAATTTATATGCACAACACATGAATTGAGAAAAAGAAACAAAATAAGGTCGTGCAAGAGATTTGGGGCTTTGGTTTCTTGCACTGTCTGCTTTCAAAGGTACATGCCTTACATATTGTTCTGTGCCTGACACCAATTAAGGTGCAAAATTTGCACCTTCTATGCAGTGCACCTTAGGCTTGCACTTTTGTATACCTTAATTACATTGCTTGAAATCATTCTTCTGAAACCATGCTTGGTTCAGTTGCATATGGTCTACAATCTTCATGTTGTGAAGTTCTGCGGGGTCGTCTTATTTAGAATGATAATCATCGGTACCATACGAGAACCCAGTCTTTCTATAACCTTACAGGCTTACATTCTGTTAGACATCCATTGTATGCAATTTACTCATTTCTGAAACTAATTATGTTTTCTAAGGTGTTCCTTGTTTTGCCTATTATAAAAAGTATGTTGTTGAAGTACTCACATTGTTTGCTATGTTCTAGGAGCCTGGGAACTTTGTCATAACCTTTCCTAGGTCTTTCCATGGAGGTTTCAACCTTGGTAAGCCACTCTAAACTTGATATCCATTCAAAGTGATTCCCCACGTGCATCTGGTTTCATTGGGCAGTTTTTCCTTACTTTTTTCCAGGTTTAAATTGTGTTGAGGCTGTTGATTTTGCCCCTGCTGATTGGTTGCCTCATGGCAGAGTTGGAGCTGAGCTTTATCGTGTGTATTGCAAGGCTGCAGTAATATCTCATGAGGAACTTCTTTGTGTGGTAGGTAGCCAAGGTTGCAGCTCTGAAGCTATTTACTGATTTTAGTTTGAACAATATTTATTTAGTTATGCTTGGTAACAAATTCATTAGTTTATTATTAGCTTATAACCACCAAAAAACAAAAACTGAGAATTTTTTTTTGGAGGGGGGTGGGGAGTCGGTCACACATTTTCACATTTTCCCATGTTTATTAGGTTCAAAACTTGTTATTTGTTCCAGGTTGAGTTTTATTTCAATGATAGCAATCTCCCAAGAGATGGGTTTCTCAGGAAATTGAACGAAGAGAGTGAAGATGGAAGTATCCTTGATTTGAGTTTAAGTCTCTTGTGTTTTTAGTTAAAGTTGAGATTATTATGATTGCTTGAGAAAAATGTATATGTTGTTTTTTTATTATGGAGAAAGAGCAAAGGACAAAATTTCAAAGATATGGGAAGCTTTTTGTGCAGACCGTTATCCATATACAGATGAAATTGGAAACAGGCACAGATTGCTATCATTATGCTCTGTTTTCTTGCTCTCCTCTGATCCTCTTCTTGCTCTGTTTCTTGCTCTTCTTCTTCCAAATGATGTTTCAGGCCAATCTCTTGTTTTTGCTTGCGACATTGGAAAGAACCCCCCGCATTGGGTAAATTTGGCTTTTGCGATATTTCATTGGAAATTGGTTCTAGAGTGAGTGATTTTGTTCAGAGATTGACATTGAAGGAGAAAATTGGGTTTCTTGTAAATAAAAATGAAGTTGTTGATAGACTTGGAATTCCAGGTTACAAATGGTGGTCTGAGGCTTTACATGAAGTCTCTTACGTTGGTCTGGGTACCCATTTCTCTAGTTTGGTCCCTGGTGCTACAAGCTTTCCTCACGTCATTACACTGCAGCTTCTTTCAATACTTCTTTGTTTCGTGCCATTGGCAAGTTAACAACACAACTTAGAGCGTTTGTTGCATACATGAATTTGTGCATATATGTTTTGCTTATTATTTAGTAGATAACCAATGGGTACAACCTAGAAATATTCTTATTTTTCAGTTAAGGCAATAATTGTTTAATGTACATACAAGCATTGAACTGAATGTATATACTTCCCTGATTTTTATTACTTAATATCATATGAACCAAATGTCAAATTTTATAACTTACGTTTTTATTTCTTTAGCAGGGAACAGTTTATTTCATTCTTGCTGTCACTGCTCTTTTCAACTTCATTGCTTATGCCATCACCAAACAACATAGTTTCATGTATTTTGGAGTCGCTTTCACATTCTTGTCTGGAATATACTTGGGTTTCTTCCGTGGACAGATCCAGAAGAAGTTTAATATTGGGGTAAGCATGATAACACATTCATTGATGTTCAAGTTAGATACCTTATACTGCACTTTGAATCAATCCAATATATTTACAAGTTCTTTCTCGTTCTCTTTTATTTTTGTTCAACTTTATTTTTCTTCTTCTAAATACAAGCAGTTTCATTTTCCAGTAACTGCTAGGATAATAGGCAAGCGTGAAGTCTAAAAGTTGTATCATGGCATCACTGTTATCCTTGACTACAGTTTATCAGTGTATCATAGCAAGCCTGTTCAAGAGGTACTAATTAGTTAACCTTGACTACATGCGGCCTGAGTACTGAAAGAGTGTTGTTTAGTGTGGCAGTGCGCGTGCCGGTTGGAGCTGCAGGAGCGAGGATGCACATAGAGCAGGGAGGTGCACTCTGTTATGGAGTTGCTAACTCTGTTTTATGGCTCTTCTTTGCAAATGTGCTTGTTTAGTTCATTTTTAAGTGATTGTTAATGGGCCTTGAGGTTTCAAGTCTTGATAGCCAGTTTGTGGTTGGGGTTGCAGTAATTTAGATTGGGCACAAGGTATTTTGTCCAACTTTTTGTTTTGGTTTTAATACTGGTAAAGTCGTAATGTATTCCCGTTTTGAATGTAAATCAATTTTTTGATAAGTAATAAAGGTCTGGCATTGCATAGTTGCCCCTCCCCACTGGAGGTTTAATTTAAAAATAAAAAAAAAAAATTAGTGATTGGTGTATTAGGGTAAACTCCTCTTGAATTCTGAATTCTTCTTTGTCATGGTAGCGTGAAAATACAACTATCAAATGCATGTTTATGCAAAAACTCTGGTAAAAGTGTTTTACAAACCTGTACCATCTCGCTCCTCTGCACTGTTGATTTTTTTTCTTGATGGTGCAGGGTCTTATCACAACGGACAGAAAAAATATCAATCCATCTGTGATGCCTTTTGCAAGAGGCAATGGTTCACTAGAAGATGAGGGACTTAGGGATGGAGCCTGCCTTATTGAAGTGGTAAATTTTATGAATAGTATGACTACAACAATTTTCTATTTATTTTTATCGTTTCCATTCTATAGTTTTGTTGCAGTTGCCAAACACAAAGATTTTAATTTACTTGAAAAGTTTTGAATTTTCGTACATTGATGGGATTCATTTGGATATGTATTTGTCATAGCATTTCTATAGTGTGATGGGATTCGTTTGGATATGTATTTGTCATAGCATTACTATATCTCTTGAAAGTTATTCGAATGGTTTACTTTTTCCAGTAATGTTTCTAATTAGCATTTTCTTGCTCGACAACTTACAGTATCTTGCAGTTGCTGCTCATCCTCCTGCATCTTTCTATAACAAGATAGGTGCTCTTTTGATTGGAAGAAGTTTCAATTTGTTATTGAAGATTTTTCGAAATTGTGACATGGATGATAAGCCTATAGGACATTCTAACCTACAACTATTACGTACCAGAAAATTTGTTTATCTTTATGATCCAGATCGTAGTTAAGACTGTTCTTTTGTTAGGCTGCAGTGTCAACTACAGTTCGAGGAGTAGAAAACTGTAGCAAAATTGAAAGTGTCTATCAATGGTTTTAGGCGCATTGGTAGGAATTTCCTCCATTGCTGGCACGGAAGGAAAGACTTTCCCCTTGAGGTTATTGTTGTCAATGACAGTGGTGGTGTCAAGAATGTAAGAAAACAATCCATCTTCAGAATTTGTTTAATGTTCATGCAGTTAATATGAAATTAACTGGGTTTGGACTAATTGTTGTATAGGCATCTCACCTTCTCAAATATGATTCCATGCTCGGAACCTTTAAAGCCGATGTGAAGATCATAAACAATGAGACTATCAATGTAGATGGTAAGCTCATCAAGACTGTCTCAAATAGAGACCCTCTGATACTTCCATGGGCTGAACTAGGGATTGACATCGTCATTGAGGTATCTAAATTGTTTGAACTACGATGAAAATACTCTAAAAGGGAAAAAAAAAAAAAAAAACATAGAAATGAATAATTTTGTTTGGTGTTGCAGGGGACTGGAGTGTTTGTTGATGGTCCTGGTGTGAGGAAGCACATACAAGCCGGTGCAAAGAAGGTTATTATAATGGCTCCAGCTAAAGGAGCTGATATCCCAACTTATGTTATGGGAGTAAACGAGGGAGATTACTCACACAAGGTTGCCAACATTGTAAGGTTAGCATTCCAACGGTTCCGTCCATCTAATGAAGAGCATAAGTCAGGTACATCTGTCAGATCTTAAATTTGGCTGGAACTTTGAAATTTTCAGCAATGCTTCTTGCACTACAAACTGCTTAGCTCCATTCATGAAGGTTTTGGATGAGGAGTTGGGTAAGTTTCAGTCATTTTCTGCTCCAATTCCTTTCAAGTTCAGACTTTTTGTTTTCGGAAAATAGTTCCTCCTTAATCCACTTCCAGGCATTGTCAAGGGAACAATGACCACCACTCACTCCTACACTGGTGACCAGGTAGTCAGTCTCTCCATTCATTCACTTTGAATACTCAGAATCTACTGATTGTTTCATGACAATAATCTTACCATTATTCACTAAAAATGTCTTATTTAACCTAATGCCAATGACGTAGCAGAAGTTTAATGATATAATGTGTTTGTCTAAAACTTTTGCACATAAAAATCCATGAAAGCATAGGGTTTTTGCTCAATAAACCCTTCTTACCAATAAAACTATGTTGTTGTATGCAGAGACTATTAGATGCTTAACACCGTAACCTGAGGAGAGCCAGAGCAGCAGCATTGAACATAGTGCCCCCAAGCACTGGAGCAGCTAAGGCTGTGTCCCTAGTGCTGCCCTAGCTGAAAGGCAAGCTTAATGGGATTGCAATCCGAGTGCCCACTCCTAATGTCTCTGTTCTGGACCTTGTTATCAATGTTGCCAAGAAGGGTATCACTGCTGATGATGTTAACGCTGCCTTCAGAAAGGCTGCTGAAGGGCCACTTAAAAGGATTGGCTGAAGGCGAACGTGGCGAAATCAGACTAGCTGATGCAGGTGCAACCTTAGGACTAGGAGATGCAACTTCACTTTTAGGACTAGGTGGTGCAAGAATTGAATGTCTTAGCAAGAAATTGTATACATTACTCGCAGACAATGGAATCTGAAATTGTACATGAATTTCAAAAATTGTTATTGTACTTGATAGATTTTATGACTCAATGTAATACATTACTTTATTAATTACGTTACTTTGCCTCCGTTCATGGAAATGTTTAAGTGTTTGGCACATTTAGATTTTTATTTTCTAGAAATAAAACTTATAAGATGTAATAAAAAGTTATTTGATAGCAAAAAAAAAAAAAAAAAATTGTTATAAATAGTATACTTACAATAGCAATTTTAAAACGCTATAATAGACTTACTATAGCGTTTCAGAAACGCTATAAATACTATAAATAGTGAATTTACAATAGCGTTTTTAAAACGCTATAATAGACCTACCATAGCGTTTCTAAAATGCTATCATAGTCAACTTACAATAGCGTTTTTAAAACGATATAATAGACCATGTGTCTATTATAGCTCCGACAGACACAACGTTTGCTAAAACGTTATGGTAGCCTACCATAGCGTTTTTGAAACGCTATTAATGACAATATTTCATGTAGTGATTGTTCAATACAATCTGAAAACTCGGACCTACTAGCCAGAGAAGAAGAATTCCTAGCTTATCATGTTCACTAATAACTGCATTGAAGTCACCACCCACCATCCAAGGACCAACATACAAGGAAGCCAGAGACTCCAATTTCACCCATAATTCTCGTCTCTCCTCCACTATGCATTTAGTATATATGAAAGTGATAAAAATAAGGATGAGTATTAGGATAGGTTACCTGACAATGAATACACTGTTCTCAGCTTTCCAACACCGAGATTGCAATCTAAGGATCCCAAAAAATCCATATCTTCCCACCCTCTGCTTCATTAGACGTAAATTCTGACAATTTAATTTTGTTACTAACCTCGGCTCACCGACTGGCTTCAATCATGGGTTCCACAATCATCATTATTCACACTCTGTACCCTTTGACCAAATTCTCAAGTCTATTTCGCGTAGCTATATTCCCAACTCCTCGAGCATTCCAAAACATAAAATTATCGATCATTTTTAGATTGGGCATTAGAGTCCCTAAGTCCAGATCACTGCTCGCTGCCTGTGGACCAATCTCAGAATCTGATTCAGCTTCATCACTATCATCACTAGCAGTTTCTAATGTATTGATATTCAATTTCTTTCTCCAAAGCCTCCTATTTTCTTTGAACAAGGAAATAGCCTTGTTCAATGTGTCTCCTAGTGTTTGTGAATCAAATTCCGGAGAACTTTTAGTAACGTGGGCTTCTAATCTGCTTTTGACCCTAACCAAAGTAATGATATCATCATTAAGAGGTCCCTGAAAATCCGCATCTTGCTGTCCTTGCCTGACATCCCCTGTATTAGTAGTCTCAACTACTGTTACATCCCCTATTACCGCCACATCCACTGATTTTACCGCTGCTTCCACTGCTGCATTTTCATCCACTGTTTTGATAAACTCAGCACCTTGAGACTCTGGAAATTCCTTGGAAGACTTGGACATTGCATTCACTTGCAATGCCATTACTATTCTCGGTCCTATGCCTGATCTCAGTTCCTCGCCAGCTGCCAAAGAGCTAGCCGTATCCTGAAATCCTTCTTCCAATCCCGCCTAAATGGCTTTATCAATTCCACTGAAAGAGTACCCTGCCTTTTTTGCAATCCAATATGAAATTGGCAAGCTTTGTTTTATTCGAATCAATAATAGAAAGTCCTTCCCTAGCAAGATTAGCATCTTCAACCTCACTAGGAATGGAAATTCTTTCCTGAACCGAATTGTGGAGATTAGCAACTTCAATTTTATTCCTTTCCAAGACCGCACCTTCGCATCATTATTCAAAGAAGTCAATGTTGTCCCTGTAACGCCTAGCATAGTTCCTGGAATTTTACAAACAGAAACAGTGGAAGAGTTTACACGCATCTTAGAGCCCTTATTGGAATGTGCTCCTTCAACCAAATTAGCAACTCCCTCCATATCGTTGTTTCTCTGAATAGAGTTAGGTGATTTAGAAATCAACATAGCCTTTCCCTTAACATCATCAACTTGCAATTCTTGCTCAACATTAGCTAAAACTTCAAATGTATTTTCTAGACAAGGACTAAAGTTCTCTTCAACTCCAGCCCCCAGTTTTTGTACTCCACTAGGCCTAGCCATGTCAGTCTTTGCAATGCCAGTACCATCTGATTTGTCCGCCCTCTTCAAAATTGGCTTGTAAACTTGTTTAACACCTTGGCCTTTCGGCTTTTGCACGATCTCCCTCTCCCTAACGGATTGATTTCCCTTGTTCTCAACTTTCATTTTATTCAAATCATCTATTTCGTCCACCTTACAATTAGCCTTGCGAATCCCCAACCGCTTCCTACATGCTTCAAAAGTATGCCCAATCATAGAACATTTTTCACAATATTTAAAGCCCGGATACACAATTTTTGCCAAAATCCGTCGGATCCGGAAAACTTCAATCAAATTCTACTAGGAAGCTCCTCGGAAAGATCCATCTCTACGCACATCCTAGCCACCCCGGGTCGTGTGAACCCAAGAGTGCTATCATCAATTCTAAGAGAGGAACCAATGGATTCTTCAATTTCTTTTAAAAACAAAGGATGAAAAAATTGCAAAGGAAGATTAGGAAGATCCACCCACAAAGGGGCTCGCAACGGATCTTCCCTAAGGCTAAATCCTTGATGCCAATGGAAAGCTTTAAATCTAACCCCTCGAATCATAAAAGAGTCCCTCGATAAAGCCTTACTAACTTCCCGTTCCGACTGAAATCTAACTATAACATGTTTTGGATCTAACAAATCCATGGTGAAATCACCCAGCATAACTCCCCAAGATCTATGGATGGTTTCACGAATAGCCTCAAGGGAAGGCCGATAGCTAGAAAACTTAAGAACCATAACAATTTTTTCGACATAACTTTCACATCTTTTACCTTCAGAAACATTCATTGAAAGTGTCGGGCAACCATCCTTGCGAAAACAATTCCCCTTCATAAGTTCTTCTTCAATGATAGCCTTCTTCGCAACTCCCAATGCTTGTAGAAAAGTTCGAGGAGGCTTAACAACCGAAGACGAGGTGCCCCCCATCCCCATCCTTGTGTTCCCCTCCAATGGCGGTTGTTGGGTCAATATTTGGTATGGTGTTTCCTTTCTTTGGCTCAAGGCCTTATTGGTTAAGGCCTTTGTTTACTTACTTATTTGTTTGTTTATGAGGCCTAGTCTCTTGGTAAATTTGGCCTAGATCTTGAATAAGGTCTAAAAAAATTTTAGACCCTTATTTTCCTTGGTTTAGGCCTTATCCTTGGTGAAATAGGCTTGGTTTTCAATTTCCTTTTTGTTATGTAGTGGTTACTTGGTGGTAGGCCTTTTGATCAAGAACCTTATTCATAAGCTTTTTATTGATCAAAGGCACATAGTGAATTAGGACAGTTTCTTTCTTGAACCTAGAATTTAATTTTTGTTTAGCTATGATGAATGTCCAATAGTTTTCTTTTTCTCAGGTAAAGTCATAGTGCACCTCCGAAAGGTTTATAAGATTTTTATCAAGTAATAAAGGTTTGGCATCCCATAGTTTCCCCTCCCCACTGGAGGTTTAATTTTTCTATTTAAAAAAAAAGGCACCAACAATCCACAAGAGCCATACGAATTCACTTTCGAGCCAAGATCAATTTCTTTCTGTCAACAGTTAGTCTATTTCAATTGTTTGTTTCCCTTTCCATAGTCAATGTAGAGTTTTAGTTCTTAAAAACTTATGTGATTTCCAAACATTCAAGAAATAAAGAAAGAATTGCGCAAACACACTCTATTGATTACTGGAAAGATGTAACAATGAACGCTCAGAGGCGGATACAAAAGACTACATACTACAAGCATCTGAATCCGATACGACATGGAGTAAGGATTTGTTTAATAAATAGTCTAACTACATAAAGAGAGCCAAAGAAAACTTCAAGTAAACTTCGCTCAACCCCTTCCAAAGATCAAGGACAAAGGTGCAATGAGTGGCTGAGAGAACAAAGTAGTCGCCCGCTCTTCCAAACTGCCCTCGGAGGTGACCTGACAACAACAACACGAGCCCAGCAATGAGTTGCAGACTTCCTCAAACGACATCCGGCCTCCCGAAAGAGTTAGAAGAAGGAAGATGAGGATGTCCGTGAGCGGTGGAGTCGTGGTACCCGGAGTGACTGAGAGATACCACCCCCAAAAGCATCAACACCCGCCAACACTTCGATCAACCATAAGTTAGCAGTTGGAACCGCATACATGCAGGCATAACAGCACAAGGTAACACCGAAGCACAAGCGGATAAACTACAGACTCCTCCCTTGGGAGGAAATCCGTACTTTTTATCTGCAATTTGATGAGAAATTACGAGATCTGATCAGCAAATCAACTACGTGCCCACCCAGAAAAAGTTAACCACGCATAACAGCGATTATCATCATGCCCGATCAGTGCAAATGTCAGAACATTCAAAGACTCTAATGATGGAGATCTCCCTTTAGCCTTTGAAAAACCCAAAGCATTATCTTCAAGCAAGAACATTACATGAGATACGCTTTGTAGAATATAGTGCCTACAACGATTGAGAAACATCATTATATAGACATAATGGTCCACCAAATGGGCACTTCAGCATTTAATACCGTATGAAAAATGAGGAGACGACGGTTCCCAAGGAAACTACACAGACCATGTTCATCCAATTAATGGTGCTGCGCACAACCCCATCAATTGAGAGGAGTCACCGATACTCAACCGTCTCGCAGTCTACGTCGTACACGTGCTAACATGCAATCTACGTCATACACGTGCTATAATGCGATCTACGCCTTACACGTGCTACCATGTGATCTATGTCGTACGCGTAGCATAATTCATGCAAGAAACTCTAGCTCTCCGCCTGCGGGCCCATGGGCTCGATCGACTATTCAAACAATATTCGACTAGAAATCTTAGTCAATTCTAACACACGGATCATACCTGTGGATCACCAGCTGATTTAAGGTAATGTTTTCCACATAATGCATGACTGCCAAGGACATAGGTTCGCACGCCCTTAAGCAGGCAGAACCTTTCTCCAACCAGGTAAGCATAGTCAGTTGAGGCTGATGATGATGGCTACTGGTTCATCCCAAGACCTAGTCCACCTAGCATAGATCTCGATTGTTTAGGAAGTGAGTCTAATCAGCGTTGTCACGTCACCGGGGATCACTGCCCCCTTCACAATTAATGATTGCCGAACCCAATCAGGTAAGCCTAACTGGTGACGACTGACAATGAAAACTTCTGATCAAAGCTCAGATCTGTAATCCTAACTGCGCGGTTGTATATGGTTTGGAAGGCGGGAGCTTAGTCAGACCCAAAAAAATTCTGACGGCTCACTGCGGGACCACTGCTTTTTAGCCTGAACGCCAAATTACCAACCCTGAACTTGTAGCCCCCACTGCGTGGGTGTAGATGGTTTGGAAGAGCCTAGTCAGTCCCAAACCGATTTCGAGGCTTGCCATAGGGCCACTGCTTTTCAGCTTGGTCTTCGAACCCCTTTGTCTCTAACTTATAGCCCTCACTGCGCAGATATAGATGGTTCGAAAGGTAGGAGACTAGTAAGTCCCTGATTGATGTTGATGGCTCGCCACGGGACCATTGCTCTTCAACATGGTGTTGAATCCTTACTCTCTGAACCTGTAATCCACTCTATTCGGACAGAGATGGTTCGGAAGGTGGGAGCCCTAAGCAGCTCGCCACGCGACCACCGCTCTCTTTTGAAACAACGACCACAAAGTTAAATCACAGCTCAGTCAATGTCTTCATGCTCAAACAAGCTGGCATTCTATTACCAGAAAAGGCCACTTACACTGACACCTAAATCGTCCAGCCAACGCACAGACATGTGCTACATAGAATGCCAACTCGATCTTGCAGCGCCTGACTCGGTACACACGCTCTAACGCGTACGCTAGGCTATCACGACTCGTTTATGATGGTGGCTACAACCAACGAATTAGACAAGCAAGATAAGCCCCCAACAGCTTACTTTAAGGACGAGATACAACCCGGGTAATGCAACCGACGACTAAATTGTCTGCGACATGCCCACTGATGGACATGACTATGCAACAGTGACTCTGAATCACTCGCAAGGCAAACGGTCAAGCTCTCGACTATAGACAGACCACTCAACTTTCTATTGATCCAACAAGCTTATGTCAAAGTAAAACGACAAGGCGAAACAAAAAACACACCATAATAACAACGAGCACAAAACAGATACATAACGTACTTAAGATAAAACTATTTTCAATAACAGTCGAAGCAAAATGGGTACAAGTATACAAAGTTGACTCCTTATCGAGAGGGTACAGAAGGGCTAAGCTTAACGGATTAGAGAGCAGGAGTTGCATCCATACGCGCCATGACCTGAGCATCAGGGTCTGAACTGCACTCTTCGACCGATGATGCCAAGGCAACGAACAAGTATACATACGACATCTTATAGCAGACAAGATCCCATTCCGAATGCTCCTCCTTCGTTAGCATCAGCAGCTGATATACACGTAATTATTACAAAATATATCCCTTAATTTATATATGTTAGTGCTTCAATTAATATATTTTATTTTAATTATTTCAATTTTTATGTTTTTGTAGGAATCTGCGCGCGTGAACGATAAAATCGCATTAAGGCGACAATTTGAGAAAATGATTAATTTGTTGATTCTAGCGGTGGTACAAAAGAGTGGTTCACACATCTAAGCCTAACCTGAATAAACATGGTCCACTTACTTTAACCAAGGCCAAGCCCAAGCCCAGAAAGCTAGAATCCTAAGCCCAGCCTAACAAGGAAATAGGGAACCCTATTTAGGTTTCTCTCTTGCCTTCTCTTTGGAGACTTCTCTCTTCCACGTTTTTCTGTTCTCCTTATCTTTTCCAGCCACCATCACCACCTCCACCGGGGCAGAGATAGAGGTCTCTCGCCACTAACCAACCACCACCTCGCCACCGTCACTAACCACCGTGTCACGCCCCTGTTTCACGCTACCAACCTCACCTCGCCACCGTCCTCTCTGTCCATAACACAGCCGCCACCACCATCTCCCTCCCTCTCTCTCACCGCCACCATCACCCGAGCACCATCGCCACCACTGCGCGCACGGTACTGCCGCGAAACAGGGAACACCTCCATGTTTCTCTCCCTCGCAACCGCCCTCCTTCCTCTTTTTCTCTTCTCCACGGTCTCTCCCTCCTCCACGCCTCTCTCTTTTAGAGCCACCACCATCGCGACAGGCTCGCTACCACTGTGAAACAGGGAGAGCACCTCCCTGTTCCTCGTCCACCTTCGCGGTTTTGTTATTATCGTTGTTCCCTCACCTTCTCTTTGTTCTTGCAGGTGCCGGAGACGTTCGTATGGCGGAGCAGGGCGCTGTCGCGCTGGAGAAGACGAACCAGGGAGAGTCGCGATTTCGCGCGGGAGAAACTGTTTTTCACTTTTGAAAAACGGTTTTGGCTATTGACACCCCAATAATCTGTAAGAGCCACCACAGTGCAAATTTAGCTATTTTTCTCGGGATTCGTGTGCGTACAGGAAGTGATGGATTCCTCTTCCAGTGATGCTGTGACCACCACCACTATGAGTCACTAAATCCCACGCAAGGTGAAGAGGTGAACTCCTAGATGTAACGCACTAAATTAGCATTTGATTTGCTTTAAGTTTTCACGATGAATAATGATGTTTAATGATTATCACTTTTATTTAATATAGAAATTTATGTTATTTTAGTGAGAAGGATACCATAGATTTCTTCGTAGATTTTTATTATTCCGGTGATTATCTTTTCTTCTCCATATAAGCTTAGTCACGCTTTTCTTATGTGTGGAGTGTTTAAGAATTAATTGATTCCAGTAGGTTAGTTATATGTGATCATCGTTTATTACGGTATTGTCTCCGGATATATCGTAAGTTTAGGATATCACATATGACAAACCTTTGTGTTTTTTTCAGAAAAAGTGAAATCTTAAATTCATTTACATTAGGGTATATTAATGCATAAAAGATTATTTTTCCGATTACGTCGTTTGGGATGTGAAACACATAGTTGAGTCATCATAGCGAATCAATACTAGTTGGCGCGTGAAGTCTAGGAGGGATTCTTGGAACCTTGTGATTTTTCCGAACTTAATTTTCATTAAATTAAATTCAATTTAGTATTTTAAATTTGTTAGAATTTATTAGCTTTAGTTTTGCATAGTTTGTTTTCCTTAACCTTATTTTGTAGATCGTTTTTCCTCGTGGGATCGACACCCCACTCTTTACTGCAATTGACCGCGTGTATTGTTTGGGCGTAATCAGCAGCTCCAGTCTGCCGTGTACAACTCAACGAAACTCACACTTGCCGAAGATATCCTTCCTAAACTACGTTTACGATGGCCTAGTAGAACCAGGACTCCTTGCATTATAAATAAGACATGAGGTTGATAAGTTAATGTACACTACAAATTCCCTGTTACAACATTACACATTCCTCAGATCCCTATCTGACTTTAACATCGAAGTGTCATCGGCCACCCCAATGGTGGTCCGTGGCTCACGTGTGTTACTTGTGCAAATCAGCATGAACTAGGTAAAAGCAGGGAATGGAAAACGACTACATCAGTTTGAGGGTGTTTGTGGGGACGACAAAGTTCTTAATTTTACATTAAGCACCATCTCCTTTCAAAACCCATAAAGATGGTGACCACTAGGTCATGCAACAACGGAGAACCAGAGGACACGTCAAACGCTTAGGCTATCCCTATACCACCTCGTTCAGCAAATCCTGTCGTGCACGGGCACCTGACTCATGCTTCTGCGCCGACGGCATCAACGACAGACCCTAGAATCGTTACACTAACATCTCAAATGTAACAGATCCACGCTCAATGAACTACGATCTTAGAGTGGACCAGAAGCTATCGAATTCAATCGGAGCTTACTAAGCATTGATCAGGTTCGACGACCATTGTTTGTAGTTGGACAATGATCCTTGGCAAGCCATCTTGGTCAGGCATCAAGAGCGCTGACTAACCTCCCACTTTCTAAGCCATCTTCATCCGATCTCGGTGAACTATGATTTTAGAGCAGACCAGAAGCTATCATCATCGGTCGGAACTGACTAAGCTTTGGTCGGATTTGGCGAACATTGTTTGTAATTGGACAATGATCCATGACAAGCCATCGTGGTCATGACATCCCACTTTTTAAGCCATCTTCATCCGCACTCGGTGAACTACGGTGTTAAAGTGGACCAGAAGTTATTGTCATTAGTCGAAACTGACTAAGCTTTTATCAGATTCGATGACCCATTGTCTTTAGTTTGACAATGATTCCTGGCATGCCATCGTGGTCAGGCGTCGAGATCTCTGTCTAAGCTCCCACTTTCTAAAACATCTTCATCCGCACTCAGCGAACTATGTTCTTAGAGTGGACCATAAGCTATTATCATTAGTCAGAACTGAGTAAGCATTGATCATGTTCGGCGACCATTGTTTGTAATTGGACAATGATCTCTACAAGACATCATGGTTAGGCATCTTGAAAGCTGACTAGACTCCCATTTTCTAAGCCATTTTCACCCGCGCTCGGCGAACTACAGTCTTATAGTGGATCAGAAGCTATCATCATCGGTTCAAACTGACTAACTTGGCAAACTATGGTCTTAGAGCGGACCAGAAGCTATCGCCATCAGTTAGAACTGATTAAGCTTTGATCTAGTTCGGTGACCATTGTCTGTAGCCAGTGTTCTAAAAAATGGCCTAGGAGGCGTTAGAGAAACGCCCAGATTAATGGCTGGGTGGGGTGAAAAATCGGGTAGGTGCCTAGGCAGTCTAGGAGGGGTCTGGGCGGTCTAGGCGGTTTGGTCGGGTTTTATTATAATAAGGCAGATTGTGTTCTTAATTTATTTTTCTTTCCACTTTTTGGAAATAAACAATTTAATTTTTTTTTATTCAGTATATGTCTGAATGTAGCAATTGATGATTACTTAATGAAATTCTCAAAGGATCTGTCGGTACCAATTTTAGTAATTTAGATTTTATCAAACATAACTGAGGTTATTCATGCAATTTGAAGAAAAATAAAAGAGTAGGTTTGGATATTTGTCTACAAATTCAACTTTACAAATTCAACTTTGTATAAAGTACTCATCATGACAAACTTCGGTCATTTTAGTTTTAATAAATTTTGTTCATGATTGTAAATTTTTCATGTTTATAAAATTTTCATATGTATCTTGGCATTAAATTGGATGTAATTGATAAAATATTATGCTTAACTTTTGTAAATTATTAAAGTTCTAATACAAAACCTAAAATCGCCTAGGCTCCTGCCAAGGCCCCTAGGCATTAGGCACCTGCTCGCGACCAGCCCACCGCCTAGTGCATTTTAGAATATTTTTTGTAGTTGACAGTAATCCTTGGCAAGTCATCGTGATCGGACGTCGAGAGCGCTGACTAGACTCTCACTTTCTAAGCCATCTTCATCCACGCTAGGTGAACTACGGTCTTAGAGCAGATCAGAAGCTATCGTCATTAGTCAAAACTGACTAAGTCTTAATTGGGTTCGGCCTCCATTTGGCACTAAGCATGTAAGTCTGACTTAGGTGTCCTGACTTAGTTAATTTTCCTAATAGTCCGACACAGGGGTCAGATCAGTAGGTCTGATTCTGGAGCCTAATAGTCATAGATTGATCGGACTGAATTCATCCAAATTTAATGAACAGCAGCAGAACTTTAATAGAGCGGATACCTAGGATTTGTTGATAATAATATCATTGTAGGTGTGTTATGCGTTCGATGGGCGTCTAAGGCTTATATTGTTCGTGTTTTCCTTCTTTTGGGCCACTAATCTGACTAGACATTTGCTTGGGCTTACTAGTTGGATGGGCCCTATTAGTGAGATCATTGTACCACGTGTATGATGTAGATTGCGAGATAGTTTAGTATCAGTTACCCCCCCCCCCTCAATTAATGAGGTTTCATGTATGCCATTAGTTCAATGAATGTGGACTCGTGCAGTTGCAGTTGGAACCGTTGCTTCCTTATATCCCGTATGACGTTTGATGCTGGCGTAACTGTTGGGTGACTTCTTTTCATGAACCATCACGCCTATATATAGGCCGGTCTTCACCATTTCAAACGTTGTCATTAATGTTGTAAAACATATCCTTCAATTGCATCTTTCTAGAGAAGATGTTTTGGGTTCTCCAAAGGCTAAAGAAAGATCTTCGTTATTGGAGTCTTCAAGTATTCTGACATTTGCAGTGATGAGTCTTGACAAGACCTGCTATTCTGTGGTGCCACTTGGTTTGGGTGAGCATCCAATTCATTCCATGGGACCTTGTAATTTCTTCTTACATTATGCAGAAGAAGTACAGACTCTCCCTGGGGGACAAGTATGTCTTCAGTCTTTTGTTGCTCCTTGCCTCCCTCCACTACTATTGGGACATAATACGTGCACCTAATTTTGAGACGGTTGTTTCAATTGTATTTACAGGGCTTCACGCATGATGCCACACCTGGAAGGCAGAGTGGTGGAGCGGAGATCAGTTGGACGTGTCTTGTTGTTTTGGGGTGCTAACTCTACATCACCTTAGGCATCCCTCATTTGAGAGACATCCTCATCTGCCTTCTTTCACTTTCATTTTCAAATCTTGTTTGCAAGGCAGATTGGCGGAGTAAGGTGTCTACAGTCTGTTTCGAGTATCTTCGTTGTCATTTTCAAATCATCCTTGCAAGGCAGATTGGTGGAGTGAAAAATAAATCGCGTACTTGCAACTTGTAGCCTACTTTGGGTACTTTTGCTTCACTTTTGAATCCTTTTTTGAAGGCAGATTGACGGAGCGAATTCTTGACTTGCGTTTTAGCGGATCCATACTCGTATCGGACTTAGATATTTGTATTTTATAAAATTTTGTAATGGTAAGTCGAGCAAGCTTTATAACAACTTTCTTAGTAATCAATAAAGTATGTTTTCTATAATTTGTGTTTATTCCTTAAATGAATCTGTATCATTTAAGCTTGTGTTAACAAATCTTATAAACTGAAAATTAAAAGAAATCAAAACAATAAGATAGTTTGAATCTGAACGGGGACTAAGCTAATATGCCCTGAAAGAAAGACGCATGGTCCTGAAAATCTTATAGCGAAGTGTCACGTTTCGCCAATGATAGCGAAGTCACTGAAAAGTGAACGTGGGTGCAGGTCGTTCCTCGCTCGTTGCCTACTTTTGAAGTAGGTGTCTGTTCGTTGAAGTGTTGCTAGTTAGCTTTGTAATGGACTGGAGTGACAGACAGATGGTGTCTCCGGTGTTGGATTCTGGCTCGTCACACAGGTTAGCCTTTGTTGTCGAATCATTGTCTTTATCCATGCGGGGTGATTCTTCCCTTTCATTCTAGCTCGGTCTTTGATATGTCTGTTCAGCAGGCTTGAGCTCTAATTGCTAACAATCCAGCTGCTTCAACGGTGCATAGTGGCAGTCTCTCACTGAAGGTATTTCCATGAATTGTTCCTTCTGCCTGATTGGCAGTGTAATTGATGCACTAGTGAAGAGTGGAAACTACCATCTCCATTTGATGGAGCTAGGGCCTCCCCAAGATGATGTTGTAGGTGGATGGAGCATCGACCACCATAAACTTCTGGAAAATGACTTTCTAAAGTTGTGGCTTTTCCGCCACTATTGTTAAGCTGATTATCCTGAGAGGGAAACACTTTTCTCCTTTAAACCCGATTATTGGTTGACTGGCGGGTGTCAAGTTCATTGTAGAATGCATTGAGAAACGAGACGTTTAGAGAGCGTCATTGTGAGGAGGATGGACACCTTGGTGGTCCTTGTCCATGAATGTTAGTGGTGGGATTGGACTCTGAATACGTGTGTATTGCACTTGTTGGACCTCACAGGTGGGTTGCATCCGCATCTCGAGGTGCATACTTTTTGGGACCTGTTGGACTGCTCACCTTCCGAGCCGACCTCATTAAGGACATATATGATGCCAGGAGTTTTTTTATCTATCTTTTTTACTACATCTTCCCTTTTCTTTGCCCGGTCATGTCTTTTTTTCGGGCCCAAGAATTCTTTCAACTTACCCTTCTTGATCCAGTACTCAATCTCACTTGTGAGACTTTTGCAATCCTCAATGACGTGGCCGCCTTACTTGTGAAATGCGCAATATTTGTTGTTATCACCCCAGGAGTGATCTATTTGCTGTTTGGCGGGCCACTTCAATTCTCCCCAATTCTTAATGG